>JAVSCE010014408.1:0-18174 GCA_032199065.1 Smutsia gigantea | reverse complement strand
CCATCCCAGGGGTTTGAAATGAAGCCACCTTAAGCCACCTTCCTTCTGTTGCCCTAAGTTCCCTGCCTGTCGCAACACACATCCATGTCCCAGGAGCTCTCCCTGGGGAAACAGCACAACCTGGAAAATTACACCAAATGGCATCTCTGCAGCCGGGATTCAAAAGCCTATTAGCTGCTACAGCTGCAAGACATTTGCAGGTAGACAGACGCATGGGAAAAAAAAACAGGAATTGCTGACTATCCTCCACACTATAATTTTTTAAAGAATCTTAGAAAGATATAACTATTTTGCTAGAAATGTAAAAATATGAGAGTCAGGACAAAATATGATTCCACATAAAGACAAGGGAAACAGAACAGTAAGAGTTAATTACTTGCTTTAGAGTCAACTTAGGTTTGTGTAGGATGTTCACTTTGACTATATCACTTTAACCTAAAGATTCAAGTAGGTGATAGAGCTCTGAAGCACTACTTCTAGGCTGAAGCATTAGCTGGCTAGGCTTCTAAAGAGGACAGCGGTGGAGGTAAGGCAGTGGAGGGAGGGAAGAGGTATCTTAAGCCTACAGCCCAGAATTCATAGTGACCCCTTTCATCATTCACGTTCCAGCCAGGAATACTTGGCAGGGAAGCTTCGTGTTCTGCAACTTGCATAACAAAGGTAGGTCGACCCAAGTAGTTCTGGTGGCAAAGCTTGTAAGATTGTTCCAGAAAGACTCTGGCACAAACTGCAAAGGAGGAGAAAGTTCCACAAACAACCTCCAGATCCCTCCACCCAGGTCTTGTTACACCTGGTTTCTCAAGAGCAGATTGCTTAGCCAACCTTCATAATCCCAGAGGAACGCCAGGGTAAGAGGCTGGATTCCAACTACCTTTGCTCTAATTTATTGAGGGCTTTAAAAGTAGAAAATAAAACTTTGAACTCAACTCATCTGAAGCTTTACGATTCAGGTGTAGTACTTGCCTTCAGGGGCACCAAAGATCACTGACGTTAAAGTGACAAAAATTCTGTGAGCTGCAAAAGAGAAAAGCATGTCCGGACCCAACCCAGCTGGTTCTTGTAGCATAGTTAACTTGACAGGAGGAACAGAAGTCCCAGCTGTGCCCTGGTCCTCTTCCGCTGGGTAGGATTTCCCCTGCTTACAGCCCTTTAATCCTCCCTCCTGTCCAGACTTCCAGGGTCTAGAAAAAAGTGACCATGGGGAGAAGGGAGCAGAAAGAAGAGATAGAGAATAGTCAGAAAAGCAGGAAATGAAAATGGCTCATGAGAAACAGTTGGACAGAAAATCAGTAAGTCAAGGGTGAAGTCACTTCTAATTTACATGGTAGTGAAACTTGGGAGTTTAAATGGCTAGTCCTGCAAGGAGCTAGTCTGTAAGACTGTACAAAAGCATAGCCCACTAAGCCCTTTTTTGTATCTTCCTAGGCAGTTATTAACAGCAAACCCATTCCCCTAGGTGAGTTAATTTTGGTGGAAGTGCTCAGATGGTGCATTTTGCCATAGTAGGTGATGAATTTAATTCCGAAATTAAGACCCCACTATGATCCAACAGAAAGCAATTTAATAAAATGCAGAAAATTTTCACGTTTTAAGTAGCCCTTTTAGTTATGGGAAAAGCCAGGCACAAAAGGGAGGAGTGATTTTTGGCCTCGCCAAAGGTGAAGTGGACCTCTCTCGCTGGCCGTGGGAAGTCGAAGCTACCAGACTTTTCCAGGGGCTGACCTCTCTCATCTCCCGTGGGAGGGCCTGCAGCAAGGGCAGCCTTCAGAGGATGGTTCCTTCCTGCTGAATTCGGCTACTAAGCACTTTGCTTGGAAAGGAGGGGCGTCTATTAGCAATTCCTACCGACCCGGTGTGTGAGTGTGTTTGTGTGTGTATCAGAATGTGCGTGTGTGTTGGGGTGGGGCAGGGTTTGGGGTTGGAAATTACCTAGGTTCCTTAGAGGTCCTTATTAGCAATGCAGAAACCGTGCACATGTCTGCAGGCCCTCGGACGTGCCGGGCAGACGCCGGGCTGTTTTCACAGGTTCATGCCGAGTATCGGCCGCCCCTCCTCTGCCAAACCCGTGGGTAGGCGGACACCAGAAACGGTTTCACTCCCGGGTGGCACCTCCTTGGCCCAGAGGGCGGTGTAGGATGGGAAGGGCCCAGGCGCACCGCAGGGACCCGCCCACCGGGCCCGCAGCCCCGCCCTCCCAACCCCTTACAAGCCTGCAGCTCCACCCCGCCCGCCCCGCCCCGCCCCGCCCTCCTCTGGGCCCGCAGCCCCGCCCCGCCCCCTCCGGCCTCTCCCCACCGGGGAAGCGTCTAGAACGCTGGCGTTGGCTAGTGAATGCCGGACTGTGTCTTCCCTGGGTGCGCGGTGTAAACAAACTATTGTCAATCAAGTCGCGTCTGTGAGTTACAAGAACCCCATGGTGGACTCTGGTAAAAGAGAAGTCTTTTTTGCTGTGGGCATAGTCACCCGTCCACTTACCTCTTTATTAATTTCTGGGTTTGTAACCTTTACCATCGTTACCGTTGAGTTTCTCTCTTCAATCCAACTTTTTGATGCTCTTTTCTGCCCTTGTAACCCCACATTTCCCACATGCTCCAACTGCTGAGATCATGTAGTTAGGAGGTAGGAATTCCCCGGTTTTTAAACGAGAGCTTTAACCCAAAGACTGTGGTGGATGGGTAATAGAAAAAGATAAGAACTTCCACCAATTTTTCAGCCTTCAAGGCAGAATGTGGATTCCTTCAAATCACCTGCCTTTGATTCTGGCTGCGCTGGGTCCTCACCCCCAGGCGTAGACGCTTGGGACAGGTCGCCCCTTAGTTTCTGCTGGAGGAGACAGCCGTATTTCACCGGGGATAAAGTGATTTATGTGCACAATTTAAATAGTGTTTTGGAGCTCTGAGGAATGCAAAATGCAGCATGACTTGAAGGTACCGGATACTTAAGGGAAAATGTGGAATGCACCCAATGTTTTCTTTTCCTTCATTTAAAGCTCGTTTAAATCTGCTTCACTGATGAAACTGTTTAACCACGTGCAAATGTGTAATTCTGTCCTCTGACAAAGTCGACCAGGATCGGGATGAGCAGCCTTGCCAGGGCTGGGAACATGGCTTAGTCACCCAGGGGCTGCTCTGAGCCATTTGCCCCTAAATTTAGAATATGCTGAAAGAATAAAATCACTACAACTTTTTAGTGCTTTTCTTTACCCCCTCTTAAAAATACATTTTAGGGGGAGGGCATATGTTTTAATTTTCCCCCAATAGATATAGTTTGGGTTCCAAACAAAATTGGATAGTTAAAAATACTTCTTAGGGGGATGGCATATGTTTTAATTTCCCCCAGTGGATATAGTTTGGGTTCCAAACAAAATTGGATAGTAATTGCCATCAAATACTCTTATTAAAAATCATTTCCGTTTTTGCTGAAATTAAGTGTTCTGCATTGGAGATCTTGTTTTTAGCACAAAAAAAGATGTAAAAATATTTTTAAAAATCAGACAAAAAGTCCATGACTGCACCTCCAAGGTATTATATCTGTAAAGATAACCTTAATTTAAAATTTTTATCTCATTATTTGAGTACTATTTTATTGTGAAACATTTCAGACACCCTCCACACACACACACACACACACACACACACACACACACACACACACACACACACACACCCCCGTAGAGAATTATATAACAAACATCAGTACTCCACTACTCAGTCCAAGAGACAAAGCGTTACAGGTACACTTGATGTCCCCACCCCCACCCTATGTGTCTGCCTTCCAAATCTCATTTCCCTTCCTCACATTCCACAGATAACCTTTACCCTGCATTTGGTGCATTCCCATGCATTAAAAATGTTTTTTCCTACATATGTACATGCACATAAACAACACATCATATAATGTTATTTTGCACATTTTTAATCTTTAAACAGTATCATAGGGCACCTACAGATCCATCACTCCACAAGTATTTGTGTGATATACCCACCTTGATTAGAGTAACTGCTTCCTTCCTGTTACTACCTGGATATCCACTGTGTAGATACCCATGCTCCTGTGGGTGGATGGATGTAGGTTATTTCTAGTTTTTTTCTATCATAAGCAATTTTGCTAGATCCTTTTTGTATACATCTCATTGGCAGACATGTGGCTCTCACCCAGGAGTGGAGAATGTTTCCGGATTATAAATATCTAATAAAGTCTTTGACTTTATTAGATGCTGCCTGATTGCTCTCCAGAGTCATCAGTTTTGCATTTTCACTTTAGAAATATAAGACAATGCAGATTACAGATGAAAAAAGAAGAAGAAAATATAATTCCCCATCTTTCCATTCGAAGAAGCCCACTTTTAACTTAAAAAATGTTTTTGTGTGTGTATAAACTTCAGGTTTATTCTTCTGGGTTTATTTCATTATATCGTATGTATATATGTGAACACATATATGTATATATGCATTCAAGTATATATGTCTGTATATATTTTTATATTTAAAGTTTGGGAATCCTGTATTTAAAATTAACATTATGTAGTGAGCATTTTACCATGACACTAAATATTCATTTAAAAACAATTTTAATGGTCACAAGTTAGTTCATTGTAGGAAGAATAATTTGGTTTATATAACTATTCACCTGTTAAACATGTAGGTTGTCCTTTCTTGCTCTTGCAGGAAGTACTGTGATGAAGTACAAAGTGGTTAAACCAAAAACCTTTTTTCCATTTGTTTTCTTCATGGTAGTTTTAGTGACTTAATGTGTCGTCTTGTTGGTGTGGCAGCTAAAATCTTTAGGGGTAAAATAAAAGCCTTTAATTTATTTTAACTCTTGATTTTCTTCATGTTAATGCATCTTATTTCCTTCCCTGGCTGTATAGCATTTTAGTATAGAACTGCAATTACAGTTTAGATCCATTCCACGATAGATGGACATCTGGGTTATCTGAAGTTTTTGCTATTTTCAGAGCTGCTTTGTGTCTCGGATGGTTAGTAGAAGAGCTTCCTTTCCACTCTAGCTCTTCCAGCTCCAGCCACTAGCGGCCATTTATGTGACTGAACAAGTTGCTTCACTTACCGAGTCTCAGTTTACATCATCTGCAAAATGGAGCCAACAAAGGTAACTATTAACATTTATTGAAGGCTTATGACAAAGCAGTGCCTGCTCTGTTAACCTCATTTAATGCTCATCTCAAGGAAGTACATACCACCATTACTCCCACTTCACAGATCATTAAACTGAGGTAGGGAAAGCTTAATAAATTACCCAGATTACAATCAGTAAGTGGCAGGAGCCCTGATTCAAATTTGCAGACTCTGCCCCCAGAGCCTGCCCCTGCTTTTTAGAAGACATTTTGTCATATTTGCTCTCTCTCTCTCTGCACACTTTTTTTGCTGAACCATTTTAAAGTTGTAGACATCTTGACATTTCACTTCTAAATACTTCAGAATTACCACACTTGAGAATATTAACACAAATTTACTACCACCTAGCATACAGTTGACCCTTGAACAACTGGGGGTTTGGGACACTGACCCCTGCACAGTTAAAAATCCATGAATAATTTTGACTCCCCGAAAACTTTACTAATAACCTACTGTTGACTGGAGGCCTCATTGATAGCATGAATAGTTGATTAACACATAATTTGTTTGTTATATGTATTTTATACTGTATTCTTTCAGTAAAGTAAGCTAGAGAAAAATGTGTTTTCAAATTGTCGCAAATCTCCAAAAAGTTTTCCAGTATATTTATCGAAAAAAGTCCACGTGTAAGTGAACCCAAGCAGTTCAAATCTGTGTTGTTCAAGGGCCAACTGTATATGTAATATGCTTAGGAAAAGGAGCAGGGATATAGAGTATGCACATAAATTTTACTAAATACAAATTGTTTTTCAAAGTCTTTACCCATTTGGACACCCACACACACACCAATTTGTACAAGAGTTTCTGTAGTTGTGTAGTCCCATCAACATTTAGTATTGGCAGAGCATAATTTTTTGCTATTCTGAAGGGGTAGAAACGGTGTCTCATTGTGGTTTTCATTATCCTTTTTTGCCCCTCTTATGTGAAATGCTTGTTCATTTCTTTTACCCATTTAAAAACCTGATTTGTTTGTCTTAAAAACTTTTAAAGATGGAAACTGACATGACAAATTCTGATTGTAACCTCTAATTACTCAGTGGCTTGGTATCACAAATACATGGTCCGTGGAGAATGAAAGTGAAAATAGAGGAGTGCTTTCCTAAAAGTGAATTTGGATTTCAATGGTAGAAATGAAGCATACAGCTTCATGCCAAAGAGCAAAATACACCAATACTTACAACATTTCCCAAGATAAGTAACAGAAATAGCAGCAGTGCTGTATTTCAGTAAGAGAGATGAGTTGAATTCCGTGTCCTATTTCCCGCCTGTCCTATTTCCAGGCACTGGAATCTAAGTTCTGAGGATGGTCAGAGGAGTGAGCTCTGTGTACTTTTGCCTTTGTACCTGTCCTTTAGACAGTGAATGGACTTCAGTCATTAGGCTTCAAGTCACTCCATTTTCACCAGCACTAAGCACAGAAAATCAATAGTAGGATCATTTAATAAAGCTCCAGAGGCTTGAAAAGAGCCTCTTACGAGAGGTTTAAACCAAAATAAAGGAACTTCAGAGTAAGGTGTTCCCCCGTATGTTGTTATTTTCCTTTGACTTAAAGAGAACTGTTGGTAGCTATGTACCTTGTTGCTAGAATGGAATTTGGCCTAGGCTGTTAATCCGGATTTTTCAGATAGGACAGACGATAAGGTGTATTGGCTTATTCATGAAGTGGTATAAGAAAATTTGAAAAGAAAATAAAGTGTGATTAATCACTTTTCAGCATACAAACGTTAAGATTTGTACTTTAAAGTACAAATCACTTTGCAGTGATTTATAGCATTTTCTGTTTCTTATCTAAATGTATGTGGAAAAAAGAACTATTCTTATAGATAGAGTAAAATGCACTGTTTACTACACTGTAGCTCATTATATTCAAGTTTTAGATGCTCTAAGATTGTAAATGCAAGATATTTGGAAATATGTTTTTGTGTTTCATTGCTATTGAGTCCATCCAGATAGTAAGTTTATTTTAAAAATGACTTTACACTGTACCTTGATTGGAGTGGGTGTTTAGCTTCATCAGAATGAATACAATTGTATATTTAAAATATATGCATTTAATAACATATAAATTATGCCTCAATAAAAAAGAGAATTGTGGGGGAAATGACATTTCAGAATCACACTCTGGCTGGCGTGGCAGAGAATATTATCTTGTAGTCCTCCAAGTATTCAGGGTACCTTCCTGGAGTCAGTGAAGTGTCTGTTGGTCTAGCCCAGGATATCAGGTCTGGTGGTCTTGGTTTCTGGGTGAAAATCATTGTTATCACTTGGAGAAAAGACAAAAGACAGGGCTATATTTTCAGCTGCCATAAACTTAACAATAAAAGCCATGAGTAAAATTTCCCACTGATAGATCCCCATAGACAGCTTGAATTGGAAGAGATGTAATTACACCCCACTGTCTCCTGACTCTGGCCAAGGTAAGCGAGGAAACTACCTGGAAAACTGAGAAGACGAAATGCATTTGAAATTGATTCCCATTCTCTTTGCTTCCAACCCTTTGCCTTGGTGTCTTTGCTTCCAACCCTTTGCCTTGGTGAGAAACGGAACAAGTAGGTAAAAGTAGGGGAGTGGTTTACGCAGTTGTACATAAGCTCTCCCTCCCCTGCACGGCCTCTCTACCCATCCCCCTTCTTGCCTGCTTGTCTCCTCTCTACCTGCTCCTTCTCTTCCTCCTGAGAACTATGGTGAGCGGCAGGGGGTGGGGGCCCCTCCTCAGCAAGAGGCTTTTGGAGTTGGTATTCTGAGAGGGCTTTTGCCACTTGCAGATTTTCACCCCATGTTTGCACACCAGCACGTTGGAGAACCAGTCTGTACTCTTTGCCTTGGGAAAGAGATTTTATTAGTGAAATTATTCCTATTTGTAAACATTTTGAGGAAACAAGCATCTTCTAAAATACATATGCTAAATACATATACTGACATACTCCAAAATACATACACTAATGCCTATCAGATGTTGAAAAATCCTAGAGTCACATAATCCTTCCTTCACACTAATACCAATTAAAAAAAAAAATTAAATCCATTTTCTCTTCCAGCAAACCTCTGCGGTTAGGATGCTAATGCCAATACTGGTAACTAAAGACAAACTGTTGTCAAATCATCAACACAACATAGGTTTTATTTCCTATGTATTCATGCTTTATCTGTTTCCCTCTACTTTTTCATTTGTTGATGGAGAAGTTTCTTGTGTTGCCTATTTGTGTAGCACTGTCCCTGGATTGAGTAGTGTATCATTTTTCTTCCTTCCTTTCCTTTGTGGGAAAAAACATGTGAAAATACATTGAAGCCCTTTTGTACCTGTTTTTAGGTTCCTCCCTTCCCTTCTAGAGGTAGCCACTGTTCTGAAATTGGTGACTGTCTTTCCTATCTTGTTTTTATATTTTTCTTCATATATCTATCCATTAAACATATTTTATATTGATTAAATTTAAAATATACATTTATTTCCTACATAGGTATCACCTAACATTATGTTTTTAGATTTTCTATTTAGAACTTAAATTTTTTATTTTTGTTTTTTTCCCCATCCCCCTTCATTTCCTGCCTTTTATTGGATTGTCAATATCTCAGGTTCTTTTCTTCCTTTCAACTTCCCTCTTTTGGCTTGGAAACTATATTCCTGTTCTTTTACTATTTATTAAAAATTCTCAACAGAATGTAATATCTCTGTTTGCCTCAGAACTAACATAGGACCTTAGGACCCTTAAACTCAGATCTTCTGCAATGTCCCATGTTTTCATGGACTGTTATCTTAGTGTTACCTTATTTTTGAAAGTCCTCCCAAATTGTTCAGCAGTATTTATTATTTAATAACAATAAATCATTATTTATTTTTGACAATGTGTTTACCAATTTCTTTATCCACCCTTATGTTTGGCCCTCTACTTCTTCCTTCTAGAATCAATTGTTTTTTTCTTACTGAAGTAACCCCTATAATAGATCTTTTGGGAAGAATCACTGAGTGGTAAACTGTCAATCTTTGTTGGTTTGAGATGTCTATTTCATTCTTAGTCTAGAATAAAAATGTAGCTAGGTATAGAATTCTAGAATGAGAATTATTTTCTTTGAGCAGCATAAAGTCGCCATTCATTTCCCACAGACATGTATGGTGTCCAATGACAGGTTTGATGATGGTCTAATTGGATATTGTTTTTGCTTTTGCTCTCATTTTTAGGACATCTGCTTTGGTTGCTTTTAAGATTTTTCTCCTTATCATTGACATTCTGAAGTTTTGCCATACTGTATCAAATTGTGAATTTTAAAAATTACACTGCTAGGGCATTTGTATGTGTCTGAAGTCTAAAGACTGATTTACATTTTAGTTTGATTCTGGAAAATTCTCAGGTGTTATTGCTTAAATATCATCTCTAGCCCTATTCTTTGTTCTCTGGAATTTCAATTTGAACTTGAATTTCTGCTTCTCAATCTGTTTTCCATGGCTCTTAACCAGTTTCATAGTTTCTCTGTCCTATCTTCTGAAAATTTTCCTCAAATCTTTGGTTTATCGTTTTTTTTTTCCTTCACTTTTGTCTTAACTATTCATTATCTGCTCATTGATGTTTTAATTTTAGTGACTGTTTTTCACTTTTAGAGAATCAATTTGGTTCTTTTTCAAAGTTGTTTATTCTATTTTTATGTTGTCTTCTTCTTTCATATGGTTTCTATGCCTTTGCTTATATCTGGTCATAGTTATTTAGTTATAGTTATTTCATAGTCTCTTTCAGAGTGGTCTTTTATATGCAGTTTGGTGATTGCTGGTTCCTCCCTCTGCTTATCTGTTGACACACCTCATGGTAGTTTATTCTTTCATAGACCTTGCAATTTTTGACTGTGAATTCATCTGAATATTTTTCCTTCCTACAAAATGTGAAAGTGTTCCCATGGAGTGAGTGCATATTTTACTGCTAGGGCTCTATAGGTTTCAGATGTCCTTTCTGGATTTTTAAATTTAGTTTTCAACTTAGGATTCCTGAGTCCAGCAAGTAGTATAAGTTTAGACCCCATGTGTACATCAGGCCCAGAGTTTCCATTTCTCAAAGGTGTCAGTCTGCTGTCCAAGTTCCCAGATATACAATATGTCATTTTGGGATGCAACCAAACTTTACTATGGTGGCCTGACTCGAAAGGGTCTTATTTGTTTAACTACAAGAAAGTTGGAAGTAGACAGAGCAAGGAAGAAATGCTGTCCTTTTCCTGAAGCTCCCTCTATGTTCCTGCCCCTCCATCCCCAGGGAGTGGCTTTTATCCTTCTACTTGTTTCCTGGTGGCAAGCTGGCTATTCCACTACCAGCCTTATGGCCATAGTCCAGGCAGGAAGAGGGAGCAGAAAGCAACAAAGAGGAAGGGATGGACACCAGGTCAGGAAAAACAGTTTCCCAGAAGTCCCTAGTCCACACCTGCTTACATCTTGTTGAATAGAACTGGATCACATGGTCACCCCCAGCTGCAAAGTAGGTGGGCTGCACAGCTTGGTTTTACCACCTTGCCTTTGGTGTTTCTCTTCATTTCTGCCACTTGGAGATTTCCTTTCCTCTCCTCTCCAATGTGGCTACCAAAACACATTTTTACAGGTTTGAAATAATCGCAGAATTTCTGCGCATTTGCAAATGCTGTCGTGTTTCCTGAAAAGTCATTCATTTGCCCACAAGCTATAAGATCCATTCACTGAACAGGTACCTAGCACCTCCCATAGGGAATGGAGTCAACTATAGTGGAGCTGCTAGAGCCATACCATTTTTTCCCTCTGAGTCCATTTGGAAGGTCAGAATTAGCACAGGCTCTGTTTCTCCAACCTTAAATGTCCACACTGGGGGTCCTTCCCAGAGAAATATTACACTTGGTTTAGAAAGCAATACTGAGTGTAGCTGGGGACACAGTGCTCAAAATATGTAGAAGGTAGGGCCTGACTGGCCCAGTTATTCCTTAATCTTTAATTAATTACTCTGATTATTTGTCCCACTGTCCACTTAAGCTGTTCATACCTGCTGAACTTAGAGTCTCCCTGGGAAGAAAAGTTCCCATTTCCTTAGCAGCCCTCACTGGTGCTAGTTTGAATTTGTGGTTTCCTTTGGCTTATCCATCAACAGGAGTCCATCTGCTCTCTTGTCTTTCATAAATTTGTCAAACTTTCTAATTGGCTGTTGGCATCTTTTCTTGTTTAAGCACTATTATGGAAGAATTAGTTTTTGGGTATCATCATTTCAGTGAGATTTAGGGAGGTGGGCTAAGTAAATGTTTATATGCATTTTGCAACCTTGAACCAGAAACTCCAGATATGCGATCATGTATCCTACTTGCTCAGCACCAGGCTTGGCACTAAGAAAGACGAGAGAATACAGTGTAATATCTAATCCTTATACCAGTGGAGTGCTGCTGTCAGCTTGTGCCAACTTGCAAGAGCTGGTTTTTAGGAATTTTATGAGTTGGTTGACTTTGCTTTGGTATCTTGAAATTGACCATGGTAGCAGTACCCCTGAAATTAACCAGTGGTGTGAATCAACCCCCTTCCATCCTCAAGAGCTGGTTGTTATACATTTTATCAGCACACCAACTGGTTTTTAGGGCAACCTGAGATAAGACATATACTTAAGAAAAAGTAAAAGTCCAAGTAAGATAGCTATCAAGTGCAAAGCAAAATAGTACAGATGCTCCAACTGCTAAGGAATTCAGACAGCAGAAATAATTGTTGACTGTAATAGTTGAGGAAGCTTGGCAAGGTCGCAGCAGTGCAGAGCATTGCTGCTCTTGGCAGTATAAAAGAGTGGGCTCTGAAGCCAGAATCTGTATTCTAGCTCTTTCTCTTACTGCTCTGTGACTGGGAGAATTACTAAATCTCTTTAGTACTCATAATGACAGTCAACATTTATTGAATCCTTGTTATGGGTCACCTATAGGTGCTTTCCATAGATGAACTTAATCCTTAGTTTCATCATCTGCAAAATCTTGTTTACCTCCAAAGGTTATTCTGAGTATTCAGTGAGATAATTCATGTAAAGAGCATGGCATAGTAAAATCTCCATAAAGTTAATATTTTTACTGGCAGATTTCTTATAGAAGGCAAGCCATTTCTCCATGCAGATTTTTTCCCACAGGGCCTCAAAAGATGGGTGAGATTTGATGATGTGAAGGGACTAGGAGAGGGCCTCTCAGCCACAGGGGAGGTGGGCACTGAAGCATAGAGGAAAGGCAAATCAGAGGGTGGGAGCTGGTTCTGGTGCTGGCCTGAGGGTCTGAGGGAAGCAGAATTTGTACTCTGGGAAGTACTGAAAACAACTGAATGAGTCTGATGGGAACAGACTACGGCAAGTCCTGTGTTCTAAGTAGAGAACCTCAACATTTCATGTGGTGGAAAATAGGGAGCCATGATAAGTTCCTGAAGGGATAGAGAAATGTTAAAATAGGGTCTTAGGGATAGGATTCTGGCATGAAGGTGCTTAGGCAAAATGAATTGGAGGTGGGGCGGACACCTGAGTCATGAGGTGGCCAAAGTGGTGAGAAAGATGAGGCAGGCCCGAGAGACAGAGCAAAGTAGGAATTCATACAACAAAGAATTCTGTAGAAGGAAAAAGTGAATCAGATTATTTTGTGAATGAATAAGCTTGAAATATGTAGTCAGAATATTTGTAAGAGCGATCTGAGTGAGAAATCAAGAAAAGGAGAAGGAGAAATTCTTTCTTCATCCCCACCTCCCGTATCCCCCCGCCCAAACTACTCTAATTTAGAAGTAAGAAGATAACTGCATGTGGTTTGGGGTATTTTCTTTCAATTAGATTAAATTAATATGAATAAAATTTTTGAGCATTTGTTTCATTTTATTACTGGATATCATGGTATCTGTAGTTTATCCTGTTTTCTAAATACTCACAAAATGATGCTAAAGAAAGGTTTTATCATGGTTGGAGCTATAGTGTTTTTCTTAACCTCTGCAGAGGGTGGAGAGAGGGGGCAGTGACATGCTGCTATGTATACAGAGGGTGAGTCCCTGTCAGCAGGACTTGCACTTAAGAGATTGAGCCTCCTGTGGGATGCCAGGCATGGAGCACCCGGACCTTGTCTCGCTGTTGTCCTTGTGCAGTGGCCTGTGCACAGCGCTGCACCACACCAGCCAGACCGCCGCCTCACCCTTCTGGTAACTGGCAGGCAGAGGCTGAACCCAACGAAGATTTCTTGGTCCCCATCTCTTGAGTTCAGCACAACCTTGAGACTTAATCACTCCCTCTTTTTTGAAAAACACTTCCCTTTTGACTTCTAGGACACCATATTCTCCTGCTTCTCTTCCCTCCTCTCTGGCTAATCCTTCTTAGTAAGAGTAAGTTTGCCACCCAGAACTTAAATTTTGGAGCTTCTCAACATTTAGTCTTAAAATCAGTCTCCATCTCCCTCTACTATTTACTGTCTACCTAGCAAACTCACTGCTACCCATGGTTACCATCTATATGCCAGTGATTCCTTCATTTATATCTCTTACCTGACCTTTCCTTTGAGCTCCAGACCTGTAGCACTGCCTACTCTACATCATTCGGTTGTCTCAGAGGTGCTTCACATTCAACCTGTTCTCAAATTGCCTCACAATCTTTCCCCTCAAGTATTGTCCTCCTTGAATTTTGCCCATTTCATCGTAAGTCACCAATGTCCATCTGAAACTTAGCCAGAAACTTAGGTTACATCTTGATACCCCCATATCTCCATTCCCCTCTCCCAGAAGGATCCAGATCTATCACCAATCCCTGAAAATCTTACCTCCCCAGAAGTTTTTAGCTATATCAACGCCTTTGTTTCTCTGTGTTAACCATTGTCCAGTTTACTATCATCCTTTACTTGGATTAATGTAATAACTGCTTAAGTTGTTTTCCAGACTGTACATTGGTTTCTTTTCAGTTTACTTTCTCAACAGTAGTTACTTTTCTTTTCAAAACACAGATTTGGTCATGTGCTCTCAAGCCCATAAAATCCTTTGTATCTGTCAGATAAGTTCAGTAATGCTATAGTAACAAGCAACCCCAGAAATCCCATTAGCTTTCAACAACAGCAGTTTATTGCTCATTCACAGCAAGGCTGTGCTCCATGGAAATTTTACTTGGGGGAATTTAAGTTGATGGAGCAGCTTCTATGTGGAACATTGCTGGTTGTGGTAGCAGTGACCGTGAATGAAGAGAAAGTATCCTTGTGCTGACTCTTAATTCTGCCTGGATGGGACACACATCACTGCTGCTCACATTTTATTGGCCAAAGCAGCTCACAAAGTCCTTTTTAAGCTCAAAATGGAGGGAGGAAAAGTCTTCCCACAGAGAGGAATACTGAAGGAAGTGAAGCCAGAATTTTTGGTGACCAGGAATACAGTTTACTACACCCTTCAGTGACTTCCTATTGTTTTGAGGATAAAGTCCAAAACCCTTACCTGGCCTATAAGGCTCCTGGTGATGTTTTCTCAGCTGAACTCAAATTTACCTCTCCCCTTCCTATCCATCTTTCTCTGAACTCTCACTACACTATCCTTTTATTTTTTGAACATGCTATTGCACCCTCTCTTTTCAGGATCCTTGAACATGCTGATCCCTCTATTCTTTTGCCTATCTTCCTTTCCCCACTTTATTCTACTATTTCCTCATGTCTCAGCTCAATTATTACTTCCTCAGAGAAACCTTCCCTGGACTTCCAGGCTAGGCCAGGTTCCTTTGTCATATGCTTGTATATAACAGTATTCTTTTGTTTCAGAGCCCTTATCTAAGCTTTCAATTATCATTCCATCAGTGAGGTTAGGTGATGAATGTCTGCCTTCCCTGTCTTGATGCTGAGATCAATGAGAACAAGAACCCTGTCTGTTTTTGCTCATTATATAGACAGCACACAATACAGTGCTTTAAACATAGTAGATCTTCAGTAAGAGTTGGTTGAATGAATGAAGGAAAAGGGAGTTGAAATGCCTGGAAGAACCACAGGAAAAGTTGAATATATGTGCTTGGAGAAGAGAATATTCCTGTGGAACAAGCTAAAAACCTATACATGTATGAAGGGCTTCCATGGAACAGGGAAGTAGATTTGTTTTTTACTCCTTCCAAGGGCATATGTAGGATCAAGGTTTAGAAGTTAGAGGTAATGAATCAAATTTTGGTTCACTTTAAGAATAAGTTTTCTGATAAAGTGAGCATCAATATTATACTTTCCTCTTAGAACTGCCTTTGCTGCATCCCACAGAAGTTGTGGCTTTGTGTTGTTGTTGTCATTAGTCTCCATATATTCTTTGATTTTTGTTTTGATTTGGTCATTAACCCATTGATTAATTAGGAGAATGTTGTTAAGTCTCCATGTATTTGAGAGCCTTTTTGATTTCTTTCTAAAATTTATTTCTAGTTTTATACCTTTGTGATCTGAGAAGTTGGTTGGTAGGATTTCAATCTTTTAGAATTTACTGAGGTTCTTTTTGTGGCCTAGTATGTGGCCTATTCTGGAAAATGTTCCATGTGAACTTGAGAAGAATGTGTATCCTGCTGCTTTTGGGTGCAGAATTCTGTAGATGTCTGTTAGGTCCATCTGTTCTAGTGTGTTGTTCAGTGCCTCTGTGTCTTTACTTATTTTCTGTCTGGTTGATCTGTCCTTTGGAGTGAGTGGTGTGTTGAAGTCTCCTAAAATGAATGCATTGCTTTCTATTTCCACCTTTAATTCTGTTAGTATTTGTTTCACATATGCCGGCACTCCTGTGTTGGGTGCATATATATTTATAATGGTTATATCTTCTTGTTGGACTGACCCCTTTATCATTACATAATGTCCTTCTTTATCTCTTGTTATTTTCTTCGTTTTGAAGTCTATTTTGTTGATACAAGTACTTCAACACCTGCTTTTTTCTCTTTGTTGTTTGCATGAAATATCTTTTTCCATCCCTTCACTTTTAGTCTGTATATATCTTTGGGTTTGAGGTGAGTCTCTTGTAAGCAGCATATAGATGGGTCTTGCTTTTTTATCCATTCTGTTACTCTGTGTCTTTTGATTGGTGCATTCAATCCATTTACATTTAGAGTGATTATTGATAGATATGTACTTATTGCCATTGCTGGCTTTAGATTCGTGGTTACCAAAGGTTCAAGGGTTGCTTCTTTACTATCTAACAATCTAACTTAACTTTCTTGTTAAGTAATTGTAAACACTGTCTGATGTTTCTTTATTTCTCTCCCTTCTTATTCTTCCTCCTCCATTCTTTCTATAGTAGGTGTTTTATTCTTTGCCTTTAGTTAGTATTTGGATGGTCTGCTTTCTTTGCTATAATTTTATTTTCTCTGGTGACATCTTTTTAGCCTTAGAAGTGCTTCCATCTAGAGCAGTCCATTTAAGATATCTTGTAGTGGTGGTTTATGAGAGGCAAACTCTCTCAACTTTCGTTTGTCTGGAAATTGTTCAATCCCCCCATCATATTTAAATGATAATCGTGCTGGATACAATATTCTTGGTTTGAGTCCCTTCTGTTTCATAACGTTAAATATATCATGCCATTCTCTTCTGGCCTGTAAGGTTTCTGTTGAGAAGTCTGATGATAGTCTGATGGGTTTTCCTTTGTAGGTGATCTTTTTTCTCTCTCTAGCTGCCTTTAATACCCTGTCTTTATCTTTGATCTTTGCCATCTTAATTATTATGCATCTTGGTGTTGTCTTCCTTGGGTCCCTTGTGTTGGGAGATCTGTGGGCTTCGGTGGACTGCGAGACTATTTCCTTCCCCAGCAAGGGAAAGTTTTCAACAATTATTTCTTCAAAGACACTTTCTATCCCTTTTTCTCTGTCTTCTTCCTCTGGTACTCCTATAATGCGAATATTGTTCCGCTTGGATTGGTCACACAATTCTCTTAATATTCTTTCATTCCTAGAGATCCTTTTATTTCTCTCTGCTTCAGCTTCTCTGTATTCCTATTCTCTGATTTGTATTCCATTAACAGTCTCTTGCATCTCATCCATTCTGCTGTTAAGCCCGTCGATTGCTTGTCTGATTTCTGCATTGTCTTTCCTCACTTCCCTCACTTCCTCCCTCAGCTCTTGCACATTTCTCTGTAGATCCATCAGCATGGTTATGACTTTTATTCTGAATTCTTTTTCAGGAAGACTGTGCATTTCCATCCCTTCAGGCTCCCTCTCTGGGGTTGTCTGATTGATTTTAGTCTGGACCATATTCCTGTGTCTTTTCATGGCTATAGAAGTGGTCACTGGTAGTTGCCACGTATGTCAGCTGGGCTCTTTAAGACTTTAAAAAGGAAAAAAAAAAGAAAAAAAGAAAGAGAAGAAAAAACAAAAAACAAAACAAAACAACCAAAAAAAAACGCCCACTGGGAGTAGATTCTGTGGGGATGCTGTAGGTAGCACTGTTGCTCCAGTATTCCGCAGCCGTGGCCGCACTGCTCTGCAGGGCCCTTAATAGCTCTGGCCGGGGTGGGAACGAATGGGAGGCTGTTGATCTTTTTGGGAAGTCTAAGTGTGGCCACCCTTTCCTAGTCGCCAGCTAAGGGGTCCAAAACTCCCCAGGACTCCCAGCCTGCTGGGCTGAGTGTGTCGGGGGGATCCGGCTCCTCCGCTGGGCTCCTGTCTCTTTAAGACCGCTGAAAAAAGCGCATGCTTTCCTTTTTTTTTTCTTTTTCTTTTTCTTTCCTTCCTGGAAGCCAGCTGCAAGCACCCTGGTGCGTTCCCCGCTCAGATCCTGCACCCTCTGTCTCTCCAATCTCCGCTACACTGCGTGATGTGTGTCAGCGCTCCCCACGCAGATCACCGGGGCTGGTTTATTTTGTGGGCCTGTACTTCCACTCCCTCCCGGCTCTGAATCCTCTCCTCCCACTGGTGCACTGGGGTGGGTGAGTGCTCGGGTCCCGCCGGGTCGCGGCTCCGTGTCTTACCCGCCTCACGGGGTGCCATGTCCTCTCCGGTGTAGCTGTACGCTGTGTGCTTTCCTGTGTATTCTCGTCTCTCTTTTAGGAATAGATGTATTTGCTGTGTTTTCATAGATATATATAGTTTTGGGAGATTTCTGCTGCCCTGCTCACGCCGCCATCTTCCCGGAAGTC
>JAVSCE010014407.1:0-165342 GCA_032199065.1 Smutsia gigantea | reverse complement strand
AAAACACCATCTAAAGGTTCTTTTTTTTCTCCTTCTTTTTCTTCTCCTCCTTTCTTTATATATTAGGTATTATATTCTGTACTCTTTATCTATCCACTGATTGACTTTGGGAATAGTTGATTTAATTTTTCATTTGGTTAGGAATTAACTTTTCTACTTTCTTTACTGTAGTTTTATTAGCTCTGTTGACAGCCATTAAACCTCAGCAACCATTTCATCTATAGCAGTTCTTCCAAAATACACTGTAGGGACAGTTTGTGGGAGGTAAGTTCTCTCAGCTTTGCTTATCTAGAAAATATTTAATCCTTCCTTCAAATTTAAATGATATAATCTTGCCAGATAAAGTATTCTTCGTTCGAGGCCCTTCTGCTTCATTGCATTAAATACATCATGCCACTCCCTTCTGGCCTGTAAGGTTTTGGCTGAGAAGTCTGATGATAGCCTGATGGGTGTCCTTTGTATGTAATCTTATTTCTCTCTATGGCTGCTTTTAATAGTCTGTCCTTATCCTTGATCTTTGCCATTTTAATTACTATATGTCTTGGTGTTGTCTTCCTTAGTCTTGTGTTGGGAGATCTGTGCACCTCCATGGCCTGAGAGACTTTCTCCTTCCCAGACTGGGGAAGTTTTCAGCAATTACCTCCTCAAAGACACTTTCTATCCCTTTTTTTCTCTCTTCTTTTTCTGGTACCCCTATAATGCAAATATTGTTCCATTTTGATTTGTTACACAGTTCTCTCAATAGTCTTTCATTCTTAGAGATTCTTTTTTGTCTCTGTGCCTCAGCTTCTTTGTATTCCTCTTATCTAATTTCTATTTCCTTTATCATCTCCTCCACCACGTCTTATCTGCTTTTAAAACTTTCCATTGTATGTTTCATTTATCCTACTGTGTTTTGTAATGATTGGATCTTTGACCAGAATTCATCCCTGAGTTCTTGAATATTTTTCTGTACCTGCATGAGCATCTTAACAATTTTTATTTTGAATTCCTTTCAGGAAGGTTCATGAGGTCTGTTTCATTTGAATATTTCTCAGGGGTTGTATTCATCATTTTACTTTGAACCAAGTTTCATATTTGTATATGGTGCCCTCTAGTGCCCAGAAACTCTACTCCCTGGAGCTGCTCAGGCTCTTAAGCAATGTCAGGGGCCACAGGGGAGTGGTATTGGTGTCTGGGGGGAGTAAAGAGCTGTTTCCTGCTTCTTGGCTGCTATGCCTGTCTCCACTGCCAAAACTAGTGGGCCGAGTACACTGGTATCAGCCTCTATGCTTTGCATTTCTAACTGCTGCAGCAGAGCCTTCCCTATGGCTGGTCTAATGCCATGGTAGGGTTTACCGGTTTGTGAGCCAGGTGGGGATGGCCAGGAGAAAGACACAGTAGGCTACATATCATGGAGGGGTTCCTTGGAGCTGTGTAGCCAGCCAGGGAGCTGGAGCACCTGAAGATCGTGAAAGTTCCCAACCTGATGGGCAGAGTGCACCCAGATAATTTTGTCTATCTGTCCTTTCTCCTAAGCAGTAAGCTCTGTGCAATCCTTGCCCCTTTGGCAGCCCTCTTGCTATTAGGAAGTCTCTCAGACTGCCCGCCTTTCTTTTGTCCCAGAGCAGCCGGATATAGATCCCTGCTTTCTACAAGTGGCTGGAATCTCAGTCTCTCCAGGTATTCTGCCTGTCTTAGCTTTCTAATCCCCTAATCACAAGAGTACCATGCAAGGACCACGAAATGTAGGTTTGTGCTCCCAGAGCAGATCTCCGGAGTTAGGTATTCACCAGTCCCATATCTCCACTCCCTTACT
Organism: Smutsia gigantea; assembly: GCA_032199065.1. Taxonomy (NCBI): domain Eukaryota; kingdom Metazoa; phylum Chordata; class Mammalia; order Pholidota; family Manidae; genus Smutsia; species Smutsia gigantea. The sequence goes on along the minus strand of JAVSCE010014407.1, from coordinate 163,544 downwards.
GCCCCATTTGTCTTCCTCCCACTGGTTATCTGGGGTGCAGGATGGGCTTGGGTCCAGCTGTGTCACAGCTTTGGTATGTTACCCTGTTCGGTGTGCTTTATTCTTTTCTCCAGGTGTATACAGTTTGGCAAAGTCCTCTTTCCTGTTGCTCTTTCAAGATTAGTTGTATTAATTATATTTTCATATTATGTGCAGTTTTAGGAGGAAGCCTTTGTCTCACCTCTCATGCTGCCATCTTTCAACCCACAATCTTTTATCACTTTCTTGCATAATGCTATTTCCTGAGTTCCAGGTTGTTTTGTTGCTTGAGTCCTGATGGAATGCCTACTCAAGTGCTCCTTTACCCAGAAGAATATTTCATATTTGTACTACATTTTATTTAACATGTGTTATTTATTTCATTCTAGTTACAGCTGTTTCTCTTTAGTAGTTAACTTCCACTAATTATTTACATCTGTCATTTCCTCAATCAGTCTCTTTTGAACTTAGGACACTCTTCTCATTTTAATTTCCCTTTATTTGTGTGATTATGTGATCCATTGCTCTTTCCTCTCACTTGTCTGTTATCTTCATGAGAGTGCAATGTACTTTTACTGGTATTGTTTCTCAGCAGAATGTCCCATGATCCATGTATATAAATGTTGACTGTCATTAGAAGTAAAAGAATATTAACTCTGTCAAGACAATCAAAAAACTGATAGTCATTTTTGTAAAAGTAATTACCAAATTTTTCTAAAACAACATTCTGTTCTTTTGCACAGTTTATCACAACAAAGAACATGAGTAACCATTATGCATATCCAATATACTGGGCACTAATTCATCTGGGTATTCTACATGCATTTTATTATTTATAGTCATATAGAGCTGCTTTTCAGATAAATTATTTTACCACACATGTCATATGAAGAAAACAAAACTCTGATAATCTTATTAAAGATCTTGTTAAAGATCATAAATATATGAAGTGGTATATTTGAACCTAATAACATCTGGAGCCACAATTAATACTTTGTGCATGCACTACCTCATACCTAAAAGAGGAAGCAAAACATGCTTAATATAAAAGTATATATCATAGTACCCTTTATACAAGAGAATTATAATGTAAACATTTTTATAATATTTCACAGAAAAAAACAAACTTTCAATTCACAGAGGTCAGCAGTTTACAGAATGCTGGAACCCTGTGGTAAAGTTGTCCTTGGTCCAAAGGTTGAAGTGGGGAGAACTCTGGTCCCTTCACTCCACTACAAATTGAGAAACCACACTTTTTGTTTTATAATTTTATGTTTCATGGAAGATGATATTTGGGGGAAAAGATCATACAAAATGAGCAAAAATCACAAGAGTTTGTAAGAAAATTGAATACTATAAATTAGGCTACAAAGAATAGACTTTGAGTTCTGCAAGAATTCCTTATGAAAGAACCATCCAATAGCTGACATTAAGAAATAAAATTAACTCCACCAGCAGTATGAGCTGAGTGGTATCCCTTCTCTAAAGAAAGTCCCTCAGACCAGATAACATGTCTGCTCAGTCTATGGGAGGAATTACTCTCAAACAAGTGTCTCTAAAAGGGACCTTATTCTGTTGAGGACTCTACTTAAGATTTCCTTTTCTTAAGGAGCAACTGCAGAGAGAAGCTGAAAGGCTTTAGTCCTTTCAATTAGATGTATTACAATCGAGGACAATTTATTTTTGTGCTCTGCATCCTGGCTTTCTTAAGTATAAAACAAATCAACTCACAGGATTTAGTAAAGATTAAAATACTTAATGTTAAAATGTTATCCATTATTTTTTATAAAAACAACACATAGGGAGGGAGAAAACATGGCAGCATGAAAAGTGAGGCAGAAGTCTCCTCCCAAAACCACATATAATACAAAAATACAACAAATACAACTAATCCTAAAAGAGTGTCCAAAAATAAGGTTGTACCAGCCAGTCTACATCTGGGAAAAGAGAACATCTGATGGAAAAGTGTAAAGTAACAAAACTGTGACCCAGCAGGACCCAAACACTCCTCCAACCCAAGCTTACCTGCAGGAGGAAGAGATACAGAGTGGGAAGGGAGTGGAAGCCCAGGCCTGCTAAATATGCAGCCCTGGAAATCTACTCCAGGAGCACAAATCCACATTGCATGGTGCTCTGCAGATTAGATGGGCTGAAAAGCAAAGTCAGAGACAGATTCTAGACACTTGTGGAGAAGAGGTACCCACAACCAGCAGCTCTAGGACAAAAGAAAGGCAGGCAATTTGAAAGATTTCCAGTGAAAAGGCTGCTGAAGGGGGAAGGGTTACACAGAGCTTGCTGCTCAGGAGAAGGAACAGGTGGCCAAAATCATCCAGGCACACTCAGCCCAGCAGACTGGGAACTTTCAGGAGCTTCAGGTACTCTATTCCCCTGGCTGGCAATGCAGCCCTGAGGCACCCTACCAAGATAAGTTGCCTGCCGCTTTTTCCTCCTGGCTGACACTTGCATGCAAACCTGCTGCCGCCAACATTGCTCCAGGCCAGCTGGAGGGCAACCCTGTCTATGGCAACTGCATGGGCTTAACACAGAGGCTACTCATGTGAGCATGGCTAACTGGCCCTGACAGTGGAGAAAGGCACTGTGGCCTGGAAGCAGGAAAGAGCTCTGTCCTCCCAGCAGACACCTGTGCAACTCACCTGTGACAACTACCATTGCTTTAACTGCTGGGCAACTCTGAAGAGCAGAGATTCTGGACACTAGAGGGTGCTGCCTACACAAACCCAATATTTCTCATTATTCAATAGGATTATGAAAAGGCATAAAAACCTTGTTAAATCCAAAATCCCTTAAACACCAGAAATAGGGCTCAATTAAACTGAAATCACCAATATTTCTGAAAAAGAATTCAAAATAAAGTCATATGCATGCTAATGGAGCTACAAAAAGTATTCAAGAGCTAAGGGATGAATTTAAGAGTGAGATATACCCTTGAAAAATTCAGTAGCTGAAATGAAACATACAATGGAGGGATTTAAAAGCAGATGAGATGAGGTAGAGGAGAGGGTAAATGGAAAAGAAATTAGAGAACAGGAATACAAAGAAGCTGAGGCAGAGAGAGAAAAAAGGATCTCTAGGAATGAATGAATATTCAGAGAACTTTGTGAACAATCCAAACAGAACAATATATGCAGTATAGGGTACCAGAAGAAGAAGAGAGAGAAAAAGGGTTAGAAAGTGTCTTTGAAGAAATAATTGCTGAAAACTCCCCAAACTGGGGAAGGAAATAGACTCTCAAGCCATGGAAGTGCATAGATCACCCAATACAAGGGACTCAAGAAAGACAACACCAAGATATATAATAATTAAAATGACAAAGATAAAGGACAAGGACAGAATGTTAAAAGCAGCCAGAGAGAGAAAAAAGATCACCTACAAAATAAAACCAATCAGGCTATTACCATACTTCAAAGCAAAAACCTTACAGGCCCGAAGGGAGTGGCATGATATATTCAATGCAATTAAACAGAAGGTCCTCGAACCAAGAATACTCTACCCATCAAGATTATCATTTAAATTTGAAGGAGAGATTAAACAATTCCCTAGATAAGCAAAAGTTGAGGGAATTTACCTCCCACAAACCATCTCTAAATGTACTTTAAAGGGACTGCTCTAGATGGAAGTATGCCTAAGGCTAAATAGCTGTCACCAGAAAAATTAAAATCACAGTAAAAGAAGTAGACCAATTAAATACTAACCAAATGCAAATTAAATCAGCTACCAACAAAGTCAGTCAAGAGATACACAAAGAGTAGAGAATATGACACCTAACTTATAAAGAGTGGAGGAGGAAGAAAAGAAGGGAGGAAAAATATCTTCAGATTGTGTTTATAATAGTGTAATGAGGGAGTTAAGTGAGACTGTTAGATAGTAAAGAAGCTGCCCTTGAAACTTTGGTAACCGTGAATCCAATGCCTGCAATGGCAATAAGTACATATCTATTAATAATCACCCTAAATGTAAGTGTACTGAATGCACCAATCAAAACACATAGAGTTACCAAATGAATAAAAAAGCAAGACCCTCTATATGTTGCCTACAAGAGAATCACTTCAAACCCAAAGACATACACAGACTAAAAGTGAAGGGATGGAAAAAGATATTTCATGCAAACAATAGGGAGAAAAAAGTAGGAGTTGCAGTACTTTTATCAGACAAAGTAGACTTCAAAATAAAGAAAGTAGCAAGAGAAAAAGAAGGACATTACATAACGATAAAGGGGTCAGTCAAACAAAAGGATATAACCATTATAAATATCTGTGCACCCAACATAGAAGCACCCAAATATGTACAATCTAACAGAATTAAAGGGGGAAATGGAATGCAGTGATTCACTTTAGTAGACATCAAAACACCACTTACTCCAAAGGACAGAACAACCAGACAGAAAATAAGTAAGGAGACAGAGGCATGGAACAACACGTTGGAACAGATGGACCTAACAGGCATCTACAGAACACTCCACTCAAAAGCAGCAGGATACATATTCTTCTCAAGGGCACATGGGCCATTTTCCAGAATAGATCACCTACTAGGCCACAAAAAGAGTCTCAGGTAATTCAGAAGTATTGAAATTCTACTAACCAGCTTCTTAGAGCTCAAAGATATGAAGCTAGAAATAAATTATGCAAAGAAAACAAAAAAGCCCACAAACACATGGAGGCTTAACAACATGCTCCTAAATAATCAATGAATCAATGACCAAATAAAAATACAGATCAAGCAATATATGGAGACAAATGAAAACAATGACTCAACACTGCACAATCTGTGGGAGGCAGCAAAGTCTGTGCTACGAGAGAAGTACATAGCAATGTAGGCTTACTGCAAGAAAGAAAAATCCCACATGAACAGTCTAAATTCACAATTACTAAAACTAGAAAAATAAGAAAAAATATAGCCCAAAGTCAGTAGAAGGAGGCATATAATAAAGAATAGAGAATAAATAAATAAAATAGAGAAGAACAAAACAATAAAAAGAATCCACAAAAGCAGGAGCTGGTTCTTCAAGAAAATAAACAAAATAGACAAGCCCCTAGCCAGATTCATCTCTATGGATGCTGAATAAAGCTGGGAGGATTATGCTCCCCAACTTCAAGCTCTACTACAAAGCCACAGTAATCAAGACAATTTGGTACTGGCCCAAGAACAGCTCCATAGATCAATGGAATAGAATAGACAGCCCAGATATAACCCAATTAAATCTGAACAATTAATATATGATAAAGGAGCCCTAGATATACAATTGGGAAATGACAGCCTCTTGAACAACTGATGTTGGCAAAACTGGACAGCTAAATGTAAGAAAATGAAACTGGATTACTGTTTAATTCCATACACAAAGTAAACTGAAATGGATAAAAGACCTGAATGTAAGTCATGAAACCATAAAACTCTTAGAAGAAAACATAGGCAAAAATCTCTTGAATATAAACATGAGTATCTTTTTTCTTGAACATATCTCCTGGGGCAAGGGAAACAAAAGCAAAAATGAACAAATGGGCCTACATCTAGCTAAAAAGCTTTTGTACAGCAAAGGACACCATCAGTAGAACAAAAGGCATCCTACAGTATGGGAGAATATATTCATAAATGACATATCCAATAAGGGGTTGACATCCAAAATATATAAAGAACTCACATGCCTCAACACCCAAAAAGCAAATAAGCCAGTTAAAAAATAGGCAGAGGATCTGAACAGACACTTCTCCAAAGAAGAAATTCAGATAGCCAACAGGCACATGAAAAGATGCTCCACATCGCTAATCATCAGAGAAATGCAAGTTAAAATCACAATGAGATATCACCTCACACCAGTTTGGATGGCCAACATCCAAAGACAAGCAACAACAAATGCTGATTAGGATGCAGAAAAAAGGGAACCCTCCTACACTGTTGTTGGAAATGTAAATTAGTTCAACCATTGTGGAAAGCAGTATGGAATTTCCTGAGAAGACTAAAAATAGAAATACCATTTGACACAGGAACTCTACTCCTAGGAATTTAACCAAAGAAAACAAGATCACAGATTCAAAAAGACATATGCAACCCTAAGTTTATTGCACTGCTATTTACAATAGCCAAGACATGGAAGCAACCTAAGTGTCCATCAGTAAATGAATGGATAAAGAAGAGGTCATACATATAGACAATGGAATACTATTCAGCCATGAGAAGAAAACAAATCCTCGCATTTGCAACAACACGGTTGTGTATTATGTTCACTGAAATAAGCCAGGAGAGACAGACAAGTATCAAATGATTTCACTCATGTGTGGTGTATAAAAACAAAGAAAAAAACTGAAGGAACAAAAACAGCAGTAGACTCACAGAACCCAAGAAGGGACTACAGATTATCAAAGGGAAAAGGGCTGGGAGAATTGTTGTGAAGGGAGGGAGAAAGGGATTAAGGTGATTATGATTAGCACATATCATATAGGGGGGCATGGGGAAGGCAGTATAGCACAGAGAAGACAAGTAGTGACTCTACAGCATCTTACTATGCTGATGGACAGTGAATGGGGTATGTGATGGGGACTGGATAATATGGGTGAATGTAGTAACCCCGAAGTTGCTCTTGTGAAACCTTAATAAGATTGTATATCAATGATACCTTAATAATAAATAAAATTAAAAGCATAACACAAGTTTGGCAATTCATTAGCATCATTAACAAAAACTGTACTTTTGAGCATTTATTCACAAGTGAGACACTTTGAAAAATTTTCTGGGTGTTATGAGGAAGTCTGAATTATAGCCAAACCACCGAGATGTATACAGTCTAATTAGGAAAAGAAGAAAACAGACTGCAGACGTCCAGAACCAAACAGAAACTCTGACAGACAGAAATATTTAATCAATTACCACAGAATTATTGATCACCCCCCCCCCCAAAAAAAGAAATCCCTGCTGATAAATGAGAGGAAAACAAGTCAACTAGTATCACAAAATGTTATGAGTATTGGGTCTGCCCACATATTTCATTCATTTTGATTTTAAGCTAAGAAAAAGAGGCCCTCTTTGTTCTCCTGATAAATATCTACACTGAAAAGATTGTTAGTATTTTTCCAATCATAGTACCGTTACATCTTTTTGTAAACTTTATAAATTTATGGTATACTTTCTATGAGATTTTTTTTTACTGTTGTCTCACAAGGATCCAGAGAAATGTCAGGCAACTATGATTGTGATTAGGAAGCAGAAGCACACAGACAGACTGTGGTTAAATCTTCATAATTTAATCCCGTGGTTGTCAGCTGAATTGTAGCATTGTTTCTTCCCATGAGTTGCCCATTATTTCTGCAGGTTTACAAAACCCTTAAGTCATGTTATCAAATGCTCAATTTAGTTCACAAGTCTTACTTGCCCTTGAAACAAAGTGATTCCCCTTTCTTCAATGTTAACATTGCTTAATTCACCACTGTGTTATATAGTTTAGAGACCTCAGGATCCTGGGAGATATCATTTATAGTACATTGTTAGACACACCATATACATGTAATGCCCATTATAATTAAGATCCAAAGGTTAAGTAGTGACACAAAGATGAAACTTAACGGCAAAGCTGAAACTTGCTTGCCGACCATGGAGACTTAGTCTAAATTGTTTTTGCTAATCTCTGCTTTGCCATGTTTTCAATAGCCAGGTTCTCAGATGAAGTCTTATCACTGGATGTATTCCCATAGTGAGTGAGGGACTAACACATCATCTTTGGGTGCTTCAAATTGTGTACAGAGCTTTATGGGACCCAGAAACAACTTAGAATGTAAATAGGGATGGAAAGGCTAGAATAATCTGGAAGAGATATGCATGGATGTTCAAGTTGCCATAGCCAAACAAGTATACGAAAGGGACAAAGTTCATTGGTCAGTGCATTATTCCCTCACTGATTTTCCTTGCCAGTTCCTTTCAGCTCATTGATTTCCATTGCTGATTGAGTCATGTTCGTCTGTGCTAGGAGGTCACTTCATTTCCCTTTTGCTCATTTTTTCTGCCTATCCTTCACTCCACCACATGTGCTTTTCACTTCCACTAATCTCAATTGTCTGCTTTCAACAGAGTGGTATACTTTTTTGTACAATGGGCCTTGAGATTCAGGGTCAGTGCCTCAGGCAGCCACTGCATAAAACCTAACCAGAGTGTGCTTACAGATTCCATGGTACTTCGCAGTCATTTGGGGTGTTTACTTGTTTGTTTTTTAATATCAAATTTAAAAGTACACAATGTATATGGTCCCCAGATGCTTAAGGCAATATACCCTAAGCAGGCAGGAGGGACTAGTGCTCTGATCTCTGAAAACAGCTGAGAGCACAATGCCATGATCACAAAACAAACACTACCTTAAGGTCACAATTCTATCATGCCACACTATCCAGAAGCCCTTTAATTCAGCAGCCATGACATCTTATACCTACTGAGAACTGTTCAACCAATGGAGAAAATAAGTATATTTGCCTAGTGATATCAGTTTGAATGATCTATTTGGATTCCTAAACTAAGTTAAATATTTCCACCAAAGTATGACAATAGTATGAGTCTGTAGATTAGATCCATACATAGAAGGCATACACATTTTAAATGATGATGTACTTTAAGCACAGATTAAATCCTTAAGAAAATAAAACCAGTTGGATAGCTGTAGAGTTTTATGTTATGCATACTCTAAATGCATTAGGAAGAAAGCAGGTTGTATCATCCCCAGATAAAATCACAAATATATACACAAGGAAGACAACAAAAGCTTCTTTAGGAACACAGAGCTACATCCTTTAATGAGTTTCTTTTTCAGATTTGTTTTAACATTGAAAATTTTGCCTTTGAATTTTTTATACCATTTGAAGATGTGATTTACTTTGTATTTATATTTAGTAATTGGCCATGCAAGTTTCATTTTTAAAATTTATTATCCAACATTCAACAAGAATAACAGTATTAAATACTAATCAACTTTTAATAGGAATTATAAATGCTATCTCCTTGTTCAAGACAAGAAAAGCAATCATTGCAATCAGTCAGTAGTCTAATCAATTTTCAAAATGAAATTAACCATGCATCATGTAGGAAGAAAAAAACCGTGAAGAATAGTATACAGCGTCTTTGTTACAGGAGATAATCTGTTTTAGAAAATATTAATAGGAAATTTAGTTTCTGCATGATCTAGTCACTCTGATGAGTTTTCAAAGGGTTTCTGAGATTTATTCTTACATGTCTTTTCAGGGACTTGAAGGGGAATTACAAAGAATCAACAGATATATGTTGAGAATGTGATATAATATCCTCAATTTTTCTCTACTTTAGTACTTTATACAAATTATATGAGGAAGTGGATTTCAGTTACCCAGCATTCACCCACTTCTTAAAATGGTAGAAACCATGGAGAATTTAAGCACAGGTATACATTATGAAAGCAAAGATTCTTATAAATAAGAAAATGATTTAAATTGCTTCCCTAATAAGGTTTGTCAAAGAGTGTTTAAGTGTTTTCATTGATATGTCCTGTGATATGAAAGTGAGCCATCTAGTTTATTCAGTCAGTACAGAATGTAGAACCATTGTGTACCAAGTAATATTCCAGACACTGGGAATACCAGTAAGAAACAAATTCACAGAATGTAAGGAACTCAAGGCTCATGAAGGGACAGTCATATAAGCAGAGTGAAAAACAAGTTGCTAAGTGCCATGACATTACAGAACTCTGGTACATACCTGACTGGTTAAAAGAGTTGGTTTCTGTAACATATCCATAGAGAGATATGCTGGGTTGTTAATAAAATAATAATAATAATCCTGACACAGTAAATAATTATTAGTTGCTAGTTCAACATACTTTATATATTTTATATTTGTATATGCTCAGAAAAAAATAGATGGCTTAGTGTTATAATTATATATATTTTTTAAATGAGGAAATCTGAGACTAATAAAGTTTGAATTACTTGTCCAAAGTTACTAATTGATAAAGTAAGTAAAGCACCATGCAGTTGACTCTGAAGTCACCCAGATGCTTAGCGGCCTCACAGAGACTATTTAAATTCAAAGTTCAGAGGCCCCCATTTAATTTGACTTTTCTTTGAGGCAGAAGCCCCAGAGAAATACTCTAAAACATGACTTACCATCATTTTCAAATTATTATACTGACATCTAACAGTGTGATGCATATTTTAAAAGAGCTACTTTTGAATTTAAAAAATACAAAGACATTTGAATTTGTCATTTGACTCTGTTTGCCCAACAAATATTTGCTGAAAATATCTGCTTTATGTAGAATTCTTCAAAAAAGGAGTTTTGAATAAGACAAAAAGCATACTTGGTGGTATATCCAATGTTATCTATGACACACGCTTGACATGACAATACCTGAATAATATCTGGCGTTGTTACTGAAAAGACTCATCAAAATCACTGAAGTGTGCATAACTAAAGACGTCAAAAATCTTCAAAATTACTTCCAAATGTTTTCTTATGTTAACGCTTTATACACACAGCATCATTTTTCATTGTTGTAATTATTTACTATAGTCAGCCATATTCATAAGGGATAATTCAACATTGGTAAGGAGTGGAAGGAGAATTAACATTTGTACATATCATCTCTGTCAACCTCAGAATCATCCTTGACACCATTATCCCCACTTACTCAGTTATGGAACATTGGATAGTGTAGGTTAATGAGTAATCCAGAGTCCTATTATACATCCAGTTGTCAGGGGAGCCAGGATCCATACTTAAGGCTTATATCTCTGAGCTTTATATGTTATTTTTCACAATATATTGCTTACTAAGATTCTTTTAAATTAACCAGAATATTTAGAGTTGTTTATAAGACAAAATGAGCAGTAAGTACTCCATAAGAACTTATATCTGAACAAGTGTATGATATATACATACTATATATAAAATATTATATTTATGTATATATTTTTTCTTTGTTCTCCATGAAACAGAAGTATTTTTCCAAATCTTAGACACCAAATCTACCAAATAAAATGTAATTTCTATGAGGCATACCCTACCTCCATGCCTAACCACCCACAAAGGCAGTACTTGAAGCTTTAGTGGGCAATTCTGTACATATAGGAATCATTCACTTCTGGGTACCTAATTTCTCTCTCTCTCTCTTTCTCTCTTTCCTGCTTTATTTCCATTAACAATGACACATATTCATATCTCTCCTGTCCTTGTCACTGTCTTATCTTTACACATATGAATACTTTTTTCATATTGTCATTCAACAAATATGGATAAGCCCTGATCTATACATACTTATCCAAGTAATGAGTCAAGAGTATTCTATTACACCAACAAAATTCTAACCATCATCATATTTACATTTTCATGGTAGCAATTAAATTATAGACTAGTAGTCATTTTGGAGAGAAAACTGGTAGTACCTACAATTGTATACATGTATATTGTATATATGTATAAATATATGTTTTGGCATTAGGCAGGAAAATAGATATGAGTGGGTGGAAAGAGAATAAGGCCAGGAAAGCCCACTAAAAAGACCCAGAGTTAATCAATTAAAGCTCAAAAAGCCAGAAGCAACTTGGCCTGGAATATTTGAATATTCCCCAGATAAAGGAGGGTATCTCAGTATAGCCCATGTTTCTATTGTGTTAATCATGCAGGCCTAGCTTATTTTTTTAACTTTATCTACATGCTGTTCTTTTCTCCTTTATCCCTAATCAAGTAATTTGCAACCTTGGCAATTAATTTAGCATGCAGGACCAGCTACAACATACTAAAAGGCAAGAAGTATTCCATCTTAAAGATAAGATTGCATTTTAATACCCAGGAAGTTGAAAACTAAGATTCTTAACTTACTCTTTAGCAGACAGACAATATCTCAGCCCACCTTTGGGGCTGGGCAGACAGTTTTGTTTGATATGCTCCCAGACCAAGACACCAGTATTTCAGGGAGAAATCAGAGCAGTAAATTCCTTGTGTTAAGTTAATTTTAAATATACAAGGACTGCTTAACAAGTGTGCACCCCCAGCCCATGGTCACATTCCTGAAAAATTCCTTAAAGAGGGAAGCCCCAACCTTTCAGGGTGCTCCTCTGAGGTCACCCACACTTTCTAAGTGCATAATCTTTTAATCTTAAACTTTCTCTCTCCAAACTTTCAGAGCAACTGTCTTTGTTGGGGTGGCCTATACTTTTTCTCTCTTTAAGTAACTTTAAATAAAAATTTTACTGTGTTTCACTACTCTGTCTCTGCCCTTCAATTCTTTGTTGCGGCAGGGACAAGGTCCGAGGAAAACACACAACGCTCCCCCAACATTGGTAGTTAGTTGACTAGTCAGTCAGACACTAGGTTAGTCATGAACACTTTTCTCCCCATAAACCTCCTGCACATATAGCAGGTAAATTCTCAAGTTGGATCAAAAAATAAGGTGTATAAATAGAGATATGAGTGCTATTTTTGTGCATAAGGACAATCTGGAAGATTAGGAGGATCTAGGCGTGCATTGCTGGAGAACATGGATAATTTGTGTAGTAGAAAACATACTATAGAAATCCATGTGACAATTTCAAATAAGGACTGAATGTATAATAATGAGAAAATTTATTAATAACATAGGTAGAAGGAGAAAGTGAGAAAAAAAGCATAGTCTCTAAAAAATACCATAACTGTGAACTAAAACTTTTATTAGAATACACACTCAAATATAAATTTTGGTTACAATGGCTGCTAAGAGATGGGGAGGGAAAAAGTGATAAGAGGGTTACATAGGAAATACAAAAGATGGTCTTTACAGGGATCAGTGCTGATTATGTGACATAAATTGGGGAATATATTTAACACAACCTTCAACATTTGCCCTCCAAAAAGAAATAATATGGGAATTTTTCCAAGGGGAAATAAGACAAATGATGAGGTGTGTTACAAAAAAGAAGCTACAAACCAATATATCTCATGACACTGATGGACAAATCCTCAACATTATATCAGTAAACCAAATACAACAAGATATAAAAAAGAATTATATACCATTACCAAGTAGGACTTAGCCCAGGTATGCTAATATGGTTGAACATTTGAAAATCCTTTAATGTGATGCATCGCATCAACAGGCTAAAGAAGAAAAATCACACCAACCATATCAATAGATGCAGAAAAATCATTTAACAATAAATCTAACATCATTCATGATAAAAATTCTTTCAGTAAGTAAGAATACAGGCAAACTTCCTCATCTTGATAAAGAATATCTACCAAACAACCTATAGCTAATCTATTGCTGAGAATCTTAAAAATTTCCCACTTAGAACAGGAGCAAGGCAAGGATATAAGTTACCACTACTCCTTTTCAACTTGTACTGGAAGTTCTAGCAAATGCACAAGAAAGATAAAATGTATACATATTGGGAAGGAAGAAATAAAACTCTTTGTGCACAGATGACATGATAATCTATATAGAAAATCTGAAATAATGAACAAAAAGACTCCTGGGACTATTAAGCGATTATAGTAAGGTTGCAGGATACAAGATTGATATATAAAACTTGATTGTTTTCCTAAATTCTAAGTGGAATCTAAAATTAAAAACATTTGCATTAGTGCCTTTAAACTGACATACTTGGATTAAATCCAACAATATATACAATATCTATACAATAAAAACTACAAAACTTTAAAACTATAAAACTCCTTCAGAATAACATAGGAAAAAACCATACATAGAACACCAAAGGCATGATCCATGAAAGAAATAACTAATAAGCTCTACTTCATTAAAATTTAAAACTTCTGCTTGGTAAAAGACAATGTCATGAGAATGAGATTAGCCACAGAGTAGGAGAATTATTTGGAAAAGACATATCTGATAAAAGGCTATTGTCCAAAACATACAAAGGACTCTTAAACTCATCAATAAGAAAACAATTAAAACTGATCAAAGTGCTTCACAGACACCTCACCAAAGAAGATAAAAAAATGGCACATAATCATATAAAAGGATGCTCAACATTATATTTCATCAGGGAAATGCAAATTTAAACAACAGTGAGATAATACTACACACTTACTAGAATGGCCCAAATCAAGAACACCAATAATACCAAAAGTTGGTCAAGATGTGGAGCAGTAGAACTCTCCTTCACTGTTGTTGGGAATAAAAAATTTCACAGCCATTTGGAACATGTTTTGGTGGTTTCTTAGAAGCAACAAGCAGTCATGTTCCTGATATTTACCCAAAGGAGTTGAAATCTTATGCCCACACAAAATAATCTGCACATGGATGTTCATAGCAGCTTTATTCATAATTGCCAAAAGTTGAAAACAACCAACATGTCCTTTGATAGATAAAAGCATAAACAAACTGTAATACATCTAGACAATGGAATATTATTCAGTGCTAAAAAGAAATGAGCTTTAACCATGAAAAGACACGGAGAAAATTTAAATGTGTGTTACTGAGTGAAAGAAGTCAATGTGAAGAAGCTGTATATTGCATAGTTCCAATGAGGTGACATTCTGGAAAATGCCAAACCGTGAGACAGTAAAAAAACTAGTAATTGTGGATCACTGTAAGGAAGGAATAGATGGAGTACAGAGGAATTAAGAGCAGTGAAAATAACTGTGTATGATAATGATGGATACATGTCAGTATGCATTTGTCCAAGGCCTTAGAATGTAAAACACCAAGTGTGAACCATAATGTAAACTATGGATCTGGGGTGAATACGGTGTGTAAATACAGCCTCATCGATTCTTTTTTTTAATCATGAATGTATATTGAATGTTGTCTTGTGCATTTTTTTGATTTTGGTATCATTAATGTACAATCACTTGAACAACATAATGGTTACTAGACCCCCTATTACAAAGTTACCCCCACATAACCCATTACAGTCACTGTCCATCAGTGTAGTAACATGCTGTAGAATCATTACTTGTCTTCTCTGAAAATACTGCCTTTCCCGTGTCCCCCCCCCACTACATTATGTGTGCTAATCATAATGCTCCTTGTCCCCCCTTATCCCTCCCTTCCAACCCACCCTCCCCAGTCCCTTTCCCTTTGGTAACTATTAGTCCATTCTTGGGTTCTATGAGTCTGCTGCTGTTTTGTTCCTTTAGTTTTTTCTTTGTTCTTATACTTCACAAAAGAGTGAAATCATTTGATACTTGTCTTTCTCCACCTGGCTTATTTCACTAAGCATAATACCCTCTAGCTCCATCCATGTTGTGAATGGTAGGATTTGTTCTCTTCTAATGGCTGAATACTATTCCATTGTGTATATGTACAACATCTTCTTTATCAATTCATCTACTGATGGGCATTTACGTTGCTTCCATTTCTTAGCTATTGTAAATAGTGCTGCAATAAACGTATGGGTGCATATGTCTTTTTCAAACTGCGCTGTTGCATTCTTAGGGTAAATTCCTAGGAGTGGAATTCCTGGGTCAAATGGTATTTCTATTTATACTTTTTTGAGGAACCTCCATACTGCCTTCCACAATGGTTGAACTAATTTGCATTCCACCAACAGTGTAGGAGGGTTCCCCTTTCTCCACATCCTCACCAACATTTGTTGTTTGTCTTTTGGATGGTGGCCATCCTCACTGGTGTGAGGTGATATCTCATTGTGGTTTTAATTTGCATTTCTCTGATGATTAGCAATGTGGAGCATCTTCTCATGTGCCTGTTGGCCATCAGAATTTCTTCCTTGCAGAAATGTCTGTTCAGCTCCTCTGCCCATTTTTTAATTGGCCTATTTGCTTTTTGTTTGTTGAGGTATGTGAGCTCTTTATATATTTTGGATGTGAACCCCTTTTCGGATATGTCATTTATAAATATATTCTCCCATACTGTAGGACGTCTTTTTGCTCTACTGATGGTGTCCTTTCCTGTACAGTAGCTTTTTAGTTTGATATAGTCCCACTTGTTAGTTTTTTGCTTTTGTTTCCCATTTGTCCGGGAGATAAGTTCATGAAGAAGTTGCTCATGTTTATGTCCAAGAGATTTATGCCTATGTTTTCTCTAAGATTTTTATGGTTTCATGACTTATATTCAGGACTTTGATCCATTTTGAGTTTACTTCTGTGTATGGGGTTAGACAGTAATCCAGTTTCATTCTCTTACATGTAGCTGTCCAGTTTTGCCAACACCAGCTGTTGAAGAGGCTGTCATTTCCCCATTGTATATCCATGGCTCCTTTATCATATATTAATTGACGACATATGCTTTGGTTTATCTCTGGGATCTTTATTATATTCCACTGGTCTATGGGTCTGTTCCTGTGCCAGTACCAAATTATCTTGATTACTGTGGCTTTGTAGTAGAGCTTGAAGTCAAGGAGCATAATTCCTCTTGCTTTATTCTTCCTTCTCAAGATAGCTTTGGCTATTCTTGGTCTTTTGTCATTCCATGTGAATTTTAGAATTCTTTGCTCTAGTTCATTGAAGAATGCTGTTCATATTTCGACAGGGATTGCATTGAATCTGTAGATTGCTTTAGGCAGGATGGCTATTTTGACAATATTAATTCTTCCTAGCCAAGAGCATGGGATGGATTTCCACTTATTAGTGTCCTCTTTAATTTCTCTTAAGAGTGTCTTGTAGTTTTCAGGGTATGGGTCTTTCACTTCCTTGGTTCGGTTTATTCCTAGGTATTTTATTCATATTGATACAATTGTGAATGGAATTGTTTTCCTGATTTCTCTTTCTGCTAGTTCACCGTTAGTGTATAGGAATGCAACAGATTTCTGTGTATTAAATTGGTTTCCCGCAACTTTGCTGAATTCAGATATTAGATCTACTAGTTTTGGAGTGGATTCTTTAGGGGTTTTTTTTTTATGTGCAATGTCATGTCTTGTGCAAACAGAGAGAGTTGAGTTCTTCCTTGTCAATATGGATGACTTTATTTCTTTGTGTTGTCTGATTGCCATGGCTAGGACCTCCAGAACTATGTTGAATAAAGGAGGGGAGAGTGGGTATCCTTGTCTTTTTCCCAATTTTAAAGGAAAAGCTTTCAGCTTCTCGCTGTTAAGTATAATGTTGGCTGTGGGTTTGTCATATATGGCCTTTATTATGTTGAGGTACTTTCCCTCTATACCCATTTTGTTGAGATTTTTTATCATGAATAGATGTTGAATCTTGTCAAATGCTTTCTCAGCATCTATGGAGATGATCATGTAGTTTTGTCCTTCTTTTTGTTGATATGGTGGATGATATAGATGGACTTTTAAATGTTGTATCATCCTTGCAACCCTGGGATGAATCCCACTTGATCATGATGGATGATATTTTTGATGTATTTTTGAATTTGGTTTGCTAATATTTTGTTGAGTATTTTTGTGTCTATGTTCATCAGGGATATTGGTCTGTAATTTTCTATTTTTGTGGTGTCTTTGCCTGATTTTGGTATTAGAGTGATGCTGGCCTCATAGAATGAATTTGGAAGTATTCCCCCTTCTCCTCTTTGAAAAACTTTAAGGAGGATGGGTATTAGGTCTTCACTAAATGTTTGATAAGATTCAGCCGTAAAGCCATCTTGTCCAGGAACTTTGTTCTTAGGTTGTTTTTTGATTACAAATTCAATTTCTTTGCTGGTACTTGGTCTATTCAGATTTTCTCTTTCTTTTCTATTCAGATTTTCTTTCTTTCTGGGTCAGCCTTGGAATGTTGTATTTTTCTAAGAAGTTGTCCATTTCTTCTAGGTTATCCAATTTGTTAGCATATAATTTTTCATTGTATTCTGTAATAATTCTTTGTATTTCTGTGATGTTTGTAGTGATTTTTCCTTTCTCATTTCAGATTCTGTTTATGTGTTGACTCTCTTTATTCTTGATAAGTCTGGCTAGGGGTTTCTCTATTTTGTTTATTTTCTCCCAGAACCAGTTCCTGCTTTCATTGATTCTTTCTATTGTTTTATTCTTCTCAATTGTATTTCTGCTTCAATCTTTATTATGTCCCTCCTTTTACAGACTTTGGGAGTCTTTTGTTCTTTCTTTTCTAGTTTCATTAATTGTGAGTTTAGGCTGTTCATATGGGATCATTCTTCTTTCCTGAGGTAGGCCTGTATAGCAATACATTTCCCTCTTAGCGTGGCCTTCACTGCATCCCACAGATTTTGTGGTGTTGAATTATTGTTATTTGTCTCCATATATTGTTTGATCTCTGTTTTTATTTGGTCATTGATCCATTGATTATTTAGGAGAGTTATTAAGCCTCCATGTCTTTGCGTGCTTTTTGGTTTTCTCTGTGTAATTTATTCCTAGTTTCATACCTTTGTGATCTGAGAAGCTGGTTGGTACAATTTCAATCTTTTTTAATGTACTGAGGTTCTTTTTGAGGCCTAGTATATGATCTATTCTTGAAAATGTTCCATTGGCACTTGAGAAGAATGGGCATCCATTGTTTTTGCATGGAGTGTTTTGTAGATGTCTGTTGGGTCCATCGGTTCAAATACGTTGTTCAGTGCCTTTGTCTCTTTATTTTCTGTCTGATTGATCTGTCCTTTGAAGTGAGTGGTGTGTTGAAGTCTCCTAAAATGAATGCATTTCATTCTATTTCCCCCTTCAATTCTGTTAGGATTTGTTTCACATATGTAAGTGATCCCATGTTGGGTGAATAGATATATATAATAGTTATATCCTTTTGCTGGACTGACCCTTTTATGATTATGTAATGCTCTTCTTTGTCTCTTGCTACTTTCATTGTTTTGAAGTCTATTTTGTCTGATACAATTACTGCAACTCCTGCTTTTTTCTCCCTATTATTTGCATGAAATATCTTTTTCCATTTCTTTACTTTCAGTCTGTGCATGTCTTTAGGTTTGAAGTGAGTCTCTTGTAGGCAGAATATAGATGGGTCTTTTTTTTTATCCATTCAGTAACTCTATGTCTTTTGATTGGTGCATTCAGATCATTTACATTTAGGTTGATTATGGTCATGTATGTACTTATTGCCATCGCAAGCTTTAAATTCGTGGTTACCAAGGTTCAAGGGTATATCCCTTACTACCTGACAGTCTAATTTAATTTCATATGCTATTACAAACACCACGTAAAAGTTCTTTTTTTTTCCTCCTTTTTCTTCCTCCTCCATTCTTTGTATGTTATGAATCATATTCTCTACTCTTTATCTATCCCTTGGGTAACATCTGTTTAGCCTTAGGAATACTTCTATCTATAGGAGTCCCTCCAAAATGCACTGTAGAGGCAGTTTGTGGGAGATAAATTCTCTCAGCTTTTGCTTATACGAAAGTTGTTTAATTCCTCCTTCAAATTTAAATGATAATCTTGACTGGTAGAGTATTCTTGGTTTGAGGCCCTTCTGCTTCATTGAATTAAATTTATCATGCCACTCCCTTCTGGCCAGTAAGATTTCTGTTGAGAAGTCTGATAATAGAATGATGGGTTTTCCTTTGTATGTGATGTTTTTTCTCTCTCTAGTTGCTTTTAAAAGTCTGTCTTAGAGGTCAATTAAAGATGGCAGTGTGAGAGGTGAGACAGGCTTCCTCCTAAAACCTCATATAATATGAAAATAAAGCTACATCAACTACTCTTGAAAGAGCAACGGGAAAGAGGATGGCAACAAACTACATACACCTGAGACAAGAGCAGCCCTCACAGAAAAGGGTAATGTATTAAATTTGTGGTCCTGTGGGATCCAAGCCCTTCCCCCACCCCAGCTCACCAGCAGGAGGAACAGGAACGGAGCAAGGAGGGAGTGGGGATGTGGGACTGCTGAATACCTAACTCTGGAGATCTGCTCTGGGAGCACAAACCTACATTTCATGGTGCTTGCTTGATACTCTTGTAATTAGGTGGTCAGAAAGCTAAGACAGGCAGAACTCCTGGAGAGACTAAGATTCCAGCTGCTTGTGAAAGCAGGAATCCATACCCAGCTTCTCGGGGACAAAAGAAAGGCAGGCAGTCTGAGAGACGTCCAAACAAAGAAGCCCTTTGCAAGAGGGCTGCTAAAGTGGCAAGGATTGCACAGAGCTTACTGCTCAGGAGAAAGGACAGGCAGACAAAGTTGTCCGGGTGCACTCTGCAGAGCAGGTTGGGAGCTTTCATGATCTTCAGATACTCCAGCTCCCTGGCTGCCTACACAGCTCCAGGAACCCCTTCTGTGACAGACAGACTGGTGCAACTTTCTTCTGGCCAGCCCCGCTGGGCTTGAAGGGCGAGGGATCCTTCCCTGGTGTTGGGCTGGCCAGGGGGAAGATCTGTCTACAGCAACTAAGGACGCAAGGCACAGAGGCTTATACCTGTGTGCTCACCCTACTGGTTCGGGCAGTGGGGATGGGCATAGCAGCCAGGAACAAGGAGGTAGCCCTTTCCTCTCCGGAGGCACCAATACCACTCCCTTATGATCCCCGCATTGCTCCAGGGTCTGAGCAGCCCCAGAGAGTAGAGCTTCTGGGCACTAGAGAGCGCCATACACAAATATGAAATGCCAAAGGAACCTGGTCCAGAGTAAAATTATGAACACAACCCTGAGAAAGATTTAAATGATATGGACCTTATGACTCCCTGAAAGGGAGTACAAAATAAAAATCATTAACATGCTCATGGAGGTACGGAACGATATTCAAGAACTCAGGAGTGAACTCCGGTCAGAGATCCAGTCATTGAAGAACACAATGGACGGTATTAAAAGCAGATTGGGTATGGTGGAGGAGACAATAAATGAAATAGAAACTAGAGAAGAGGAATACAAAGAAGCTGAGGCACAGAGAGAAAAAAGGATCTCTAAGAATGAAATAGTGAGAGAACTGTGTGACTAATCCAAACGGAACAATATTCACAATATACAGGTACCAGAAGAAGAAGAAAGAGAAAAATGGATAGAAAGTGTCTTTGAGGAGGTAATTGCTGGAAATTTCCCCAATCTGGGAAAGGTGATAGTCTCTCAGGCCATGGTGGTGCACAGATCTCCCAACACAAGGGACCCAAGGAAGACAACAGCAAGACATATAGTAATTAAAGTAGCAAAGATCAAGGATAAAGACAGACTATTAAAAGCAACCAGAGAAAGAAATAAGATCACATACAAAGGAAAACCCATCAGGCTATCATCAGACTTCTCAGCAGAAACCTTACAGGCCAGAAAGGAGTGGAATGATGTATTTAATGCAATGAAGCAGAAGGGCCTTGAACCAAGATTACTTTATCCAGCAAGATTATCATTTAAATTTGAAGGAGGGGTTAAACAATTCCAAGATAAGCAAAAGTTGAGAGAATTTGCCTCCCACAAACCATCTCTACAGTGTATTTTGGAGGGACTGCTATAGATGGAAGTGTTCCTACGGATTAATAGCTGTCACAAGAGGTAATAAAACCACAGTAACGAAAATAGAACAGCTAATTATAGAGAAAATGTAAAATTAAATTAACTATCCCCAAAGTCAATCAGGGGTAGACAAACAGTACAGAATATGATACATAATATATAAAGAATGGAGTAGAAAGAAAAAGGAGGAAGGAAACAAACCAACAAAAAAAGAACCTTTATTTTGTGTTTGTAATAGCATATTAAGTTAGTTGTTAGACTTTTAGATAGTAGGGAAGTTAACCTTGAACCTATGGTAATCACGAATCTTAAGCCTGCAATGCCAATAAGTACATACCTATCCATAATCACCCTAAATGTAAATGGACTGAAGGCACCAGTCAAAAGGCATAGAGTCACTGAATAGATAAAAAAACAAGACCCATCTATATGCTGCCTTCAAGAGACTCACTTTAAACACAAAACATAAACAGACTAAAAGTGAAGGGATGGAAAAAGATATTTCATGCAAACAACAAGGAGAAAAAAGTAGGTGTTGGAGTACTTGTATCAGACAAAATAGACTTCAAAACAAAGAAAGTAGCATGAGATAAAAAGTATATTACATAATGATAAAGGGTCAATCCAACAAGAAGATATAACCATTATAAATATATATGCTCCCAACACAGGAGTGCCAGCATATGTGAAACAAATACTAACAGAATTAAAGGAGGAAATAGACAGCAATGCCTTCATTTTAGGAGACTTCAACACACCACACACTCCAAAGGACAGATCAACCAGACAGAGAATAAGTAAAGACACAGAGGCACTGAACAACACACTAGAACAAATGGATCTAACAGACATCTACAGAACTCTGCACCCAAATGCAACAGGATACACATTCATCTCAAGTACACATGGATTTTTTTTCAGAATAGACCACATACTAGGCCACAAAAAGAACCTCAGTAAATTCAAAAATATTGAAATCCTACCAACCAAGTTCTCAGATCACAAAGGTATAAAACTAGAAACAAATTTTAGAAAGAAATCAAAAAGGCTCACAAATACATGGAGACTTAACAACATTCTCCAATTAATCAATGGGTTAATGACCAAATCAAAACAGAAATCAAAGAATATATGGAGACTAATGACAGCAACAACACAAAGCCACAACTTCTGTGGGACGCAGCAAAGGCAGTTCTAAGAGGAAAGTATATTGCAATCCAGGCCTATTTAAAGAAGGAAGAACATTTCCAAATAAATAGTCTAAAGACACAATTACTGAAATTGGAAAAAGAAGAACAAATGAGGCCCAAGGCACCAGAAGGAGGGACATAATAAGGATCAGAGAAGAGATAAATAAAATTGAGAACAATAAAACAATAGAAAAAAATCAATAAAACCTAGAGTTGGTTCTTTGAAAAAATGAACAAAATAGATAAACCCCTAGCCAGACTTTTACACACTTAAACAGAATCAGAAATGAGAAAGGAAAAATAACAACAGACGCCACAGAAATACAAAGAATTATAAGAGAATATTATGAGAATCTATATGCTAACAAGCTGGAAAACATAGAAGAAATGGACAATTTATTAGAAAAATGCAACGTTCAAAGACTGACCAAGCAAGAAACAGAAAAACTAAACAGACCAATCACAAGCAATGAAGTTGAATCAGTAATCAGAAAACTACCCAAGAACAAAATCCCTGGACCAGATGGATTCACCTCTGAATTCTACCAGACATAAAGAGAAGAAATAACACCGATTCTCCGTAAAGTTTTCCAAGAAATAGAAGAGGATGGAATACTTCCAAACTCATTCTATGAAGCCAGCATCACTCTAATACCAAAACCGGGCAAAGACCTCACCAAAAAAGAAAATTACAGACCAATATCCCTGATGAACGTAGATGCAAAAATACTCAACAAAATATTAGCAAACCGAATTCAAAAATACATCAAGAGGATCATACACCATGATCAAGTGGGATTCATCCCAGGGATGCAAGGATGGTACAACATTCGAAAATCCATCAACATCATCCACCACATCAACAAAAAGAACAAAAACCACATGATCATCTCCATAGATACTGAAAAGCATTTGACAAAATTCAGCATCCATTCATGATTAAAACTCACAACAAAATGGGTATAGACGGCAAGTACCTCAACATCATAAAGGCCATATATGACAAACCCACAGCTAATATCATACTTAACAATGAATAGCTGAAAGCTTTTCATCTAAGATCGGGAACAAGACAGGGATGCCCACTCTCTCCACTGTTATTCAACATAGTACTGGAGGTCCTAGCCATGGCAATAAGACAAAACAAAGACATACAAGGCATCCAGATGGTAAAGAAGTCAAATTGTCACTATTTGCAGATGACGTGATATTGTACATTAAAAAACCCTAAAGACTTCACTCCAAAACTACTAGAACTAATATCTGAATTCAGCAAAGTTGTAGGACACAAAATTAACACAAAGAAATCTGTTGCTTTCCTATACACTAACGATGAGCTAACAGAAAGAGAAATCAGAAAAACAATTCCTTTCACAATTGCATCAAAAAGAATAACATACCTAGGAATAAACCTAACAAAGGAAGTGAAAGACCTGTACTCTGAAAACTACCCTAAGAGAAATTAAAGAGGACACTAACAAATGGAAATTCATCCCATGCTCTTGGCTAGGTAGAATAAATATTGTCAAAATGGCTATACTACCTAAAGAAATCTACAGATTCAATGCAATCCCTATCAAACTACCAAGAGCTGTCTTCAATGAACCGGAGCAAATAATTCTAAAATTCATATGGAACCACAAAAGACCCCAAATAGCCAAAGCAATCTTGAGAAGGAGGAATAAAACAGGGGGAATTATGCTCCCTGAGTTCAAGCTCTACTACAAAACCACAGTAATCAAGACAATTTGGTATTGGCAAAAAAATGGACCCACAGACCTGTGGAACAGAATAGAAAATCCAAACATCAACCCAAATATATATAGTCAATTAATATTTCGTAAAGGAGCCCTGGATATGCAATGCGGAGATGACAGCCTCTTCAGCAGCTGGTGTTGGAAAAACTGGACAGCTACATGTTAAGAGAATGAAACTGGACGACTGTCTAGGCCCATACACAAAGGTAAACTCAAGGTGGATCAAAGACCTGAATGTAAGTCATGAAACCATAAAACTCTTAGAAAAAAACATAGGCAAAAATCTCTTAGACATAAACATGAGCAACTTCTTCATGAACATATCTCTCCGGGCAAGGGAAACAAAAGCAAAAATGATCAAGTGGGACTATATCAAGCTGAAAAGCTTCTGTACAGCAAAGGACACCATCAGTAGAACAAAAAGAGATCCTACAGTATGGGAGAATATATTCATAAATGAAGTATCTTATAAGGGGTTGACATCCAAAATATATAAAAAACTCACACACCTTAACAAACAGAAAGCAAATAATCCAATTAAGAAATGGGCAGAGGACATGAACAGACACTTCTCCAAAGAAGAAATTCAGATGGCCAACAGGCACATGAAAAGATGCTCCACATCACTAATCATCAGAGAAATGCAGATTAAAACCACAATGAGATATCACCTCACCCCAGTGAGGATGGCCAGCATCCAAAAGACAAATAACAAATGTTGGTGAGGATGTGGAGAAAAGGGAACCCTCCTACACTGCTGGTGGGACTGCAAATTATTTCAACCATTGTGGAAAGCAGTATGGAGGTTCCTCAAAAAACTCAAAATAGAAATACCGTTTCACTTGGGAATTCCACTCCTAGGAATTTACCCTACGACTGCAGCAGCCCAGTTTGAAAAAGACATATGCACCCCTATGTTTATCGCAGCACTATTTACAATAGCCAAGAAATGGAAACAACCTAAGTGTCTATCAGTAGATGAATGGATAAAGAAGAGGTGGTACATATACACAGTGGAATATTATTCAGCCATAAGAAGAAAACGAATCCTACCATTTGCAACAACATGGATGGAGCTAGTGGGTATTATGCTCAGTGAAATAAGCCAAGCCGAAAAATTCAAGTATCAAATGATTTCACTCATATGTGGAGTATAAGAACAAAGAAAAAAAACTGAAGGAACAAAACAGCTGTAGACTCAGAGAACCCAAGAACGGACTAATAGTTACCAAAGGGAAAGGGACTGGGGAAGATGGGTGGGAAGGGACGGATAAGAGGGAAAAAGGGGCATTACGATTAGCAGATGTAATGTTGGAGGGGCATGGGGAGGGCTGTACAACTCAGAGAAGACAAGTAGTGATTCTATAGCATCTCTTTACACTGATGGACACTGACTGTAATGGGGCTGCGGGGGGGAGCTGATGAAGGGGGTAGTTTAATAACCATAATATTGCACATGTTATTGTAGATTAATGGTACCAAAATAAATTATTTTTAAAAAAGTCTGTCTTAATCATTGATCTTTGCCATTTTAATTATTATATGTCTTGATGTTGTCTTCCTTGGGTCCCTTGTGTTGGGAGATCTGTGTACCTCCCTGGCCTGAGAGACTATGGCTTTCCCCAGATTGGGAATGTTTTCAGCAATTACCTCCTCAATGAGACTTTCTATCCCTTTTTGTCTCTGTTCTTCTTCTGGTACCCCTATAATGCTAATATTGTTTCGTTTGAATTGGTCACACAGTTCTCTGAATATTCTTTCATTCTTAGAAATTATTTTTTCTCTCTGTGCCTCACTTCTTTGTATTCCTCTTCTCTAATTTCTCTTCCATTTACTGTCTTTCTACTACATCTAATCTGCTTTTACATTCCTCCATTGTATGTTTCATTTCAGATATGAATTTCTTTATGATTGAGTCTCCAACATAAATTCATTCCTGAATTCTTGAATATTTTTCTGAACCTCCATAAGCATGCTTATAATTTTTATTTTGAACTCTCTTTCAGGAAAATTGGTGAATTCAGTTTTATTTGGCCCTTTTTCTGGGGTTAGATTTTGGCCTGAACCATGTTCTTTTAACGTTTCATATTTCTGTGTGGTGCCCTCTAGTGCACAGCAACTCCTGTCTCTGGAGCTGCTCCGCCCCTAGAGTGAGGTTGGGTTTGGTAGGGGAGCAGAGCTGGTGCTTGGGGGGAGGGAAGATCTGTTACCTGCTTCCCGTCTGTGGTTCCTGTCTCCAGAGTCAGAGCCAGTGGACCAAGCACACACCTGTAAGCCTCTGTGCTTTGCGTCACCAGCTGTTGTAGGCAGTGCCTCCTTCTGGCCTGCCTGACCCCAGCACAGTGACTGCCAGTTTGGGAGCAGGTGCCTGCAGGCCAGTAGGAAGTCTTGGCTGGCTGTGTGTCATAGTGAGGGACCTCAGAGTTGAGTAGGCAGCCAGGGGCATGGAGCACCTTAAGCTCCCCAAAGTTCCCAACCAGCTGGGCAGAGAATACCCAGACCACCTTATCCAGCTCTCCCTTGTCCCATGCAATGCAGCAAGCTCCATGCAAACCCTGCCCCTTCAGCAGCCCTCTCATTTCTAGGAAGCCTCTCAGACATTCTGCCCCTCCTCTACACAGAGCGGCCAGATGTGGGTCCCCTCCTCCACAAATGGCCGGAATGTCAGTCTCCCAAGCACTCCGCCCATCTGAGCTTCCCAACATCCAGGGTACCACACAATATAGGCTTCTGCTCACAAAGCAGGTCTCCAGGGCTAGGCACTCAGCAGTCCCAAGTTTCCACCACCTCCCCACTCCATTTCTCTTCCTCCTGCTGGTGGGCTGGGCTGGGGGAAGGGCCTGGGTCCTGCCGGATTAAGGCTTTCCTATGTTACCCTGTTTCCTGAGGTCTGCTCTGTTCATGAGGTCTGTATACAGTCTGGTTCAGCCTTCTTTCTTGTTGCTGTTTTAGGGTTAATTGTATTAATTAATTATATTTTTGTACTATTTGTGGTTTGCAGAGGAGCTCTCCATGTCACCTCTCACGCCACCATCTTGAATCTCCAGGCTCAACAATTTTAACAAATTTACCCGTCTGGTAGGTTATGTTAATAATAGGAGGGGGTCTTCATAAGGAAATGTTGAAGGATACAAGTAATATGGGAAATCTCTGTACTTTCTCCTCAATTTTGCTGTGAGTTAAAACTGTTCTAAAAATTCTTTTTAAAAAATGGTTTGCACTAAAAAGGAAAAATGAATGATGAGGTAGATAAACGCATTTTGGGGTCAAAAGAGGATTGTCATTTTTAGATGAGAGACTTGTTTGTATGTTAATATACAGAAAAACACTAAGGGGACAGATTAGAGAGTCCGAGAGAGGGGGAAAGGGTGTTGCATGATGGAGGGAGGTTCATAGCAATAACAGTTTGATTGATGAAATACATTAAGATTTAGTTTCAAACTGGAGAGCCTAATAAGATAGAGTAAGGACATTTCTCCATGGTAACAGGAAAAAAAGTAAAGATTGTGAGCACTAATGCAGATAGGCAATAGAGAAAGAACTGGGAGGTTGAAATAGTTATCTTCTGTTTGCTTCTATTTTCTTAGTAAAATGACTCAATCCATCAGCTAAGAATAACAAGTGGAGAATGATATTGGAGGACTGAGCATTGATGAGAAGATGTGACTTCAAAGAGAAAACGTGAGAATATGAGAACTCAAATATCCAAGGAAAATTTGGTAGGATTCCATTTTATTCTTCATTACTTTTTATTTTCTTCTGAACACTTTATGTACTGTTTTGTTATTGATAAGAGGTAAGCAGAAATTGAATTGCATGAGATTTGCATTTTTTTCATGTGAAAATATAAACACATTCAGTGCTTGTATTGTTGTACCTCTTAGCAGAACTAAACATATTTGACAACAACCATTTTCTGAAATCTATATTCCCTTGGCTTTGAATATACCCCAGTGTTCATTCTCAGTTTTATGCCTGGGATCCTTCTACTCTATCTAAATATTCAGTATTTGAATTCCTGAAATTTTGTTGGTTTTCATATAAATTTGTTATGCTGATTAGCAAAATTAAAAAGAAATGGCTAATGCGCCTTTTTCATATTAATAATTAATACACTAAATTATATTATTGGGCCATAGAACACATTGCATGGACGACCAGATTAGCATCAGTCATAATCCTAGAACTCTATGTTTAAAATAATTATCAAGAAAAATTGAGTATCAGTAGTCTATAGTTGTTATTATTTTCTCTCAGCAAGCCATGACAGTTTCAAAATGCAATAAGCAATTGGACAACAGTAGGTTTGCCCAAGAAAGTTCATAGTTTCTAAGTATGTGTTGAGTTTGTACTGTTCCCAGATTCAATTTAAACAAAAACTTCTAAATGAATGACTATAGGATGACTAGCATCACCAACCAACATCTGGACACCATGAGCCAGGCAGTGTGCTAAGTATCTGTGTTCTTTATTTGATAAAACAACATTAGAGTGGGTACCATTATAATCCACATCTTACAGGTGTGGATAACAATAGTTACAGATAACAAGTAATGTATCCAAAATGATACAATTCATAGCTGGCAGAGCCAGAACCAGAAATCCAAAGATGCTGGCTTAAAGTGCAGTTTTATATTTACACTGTCATACACACTTCTATAGAAGATAGAAGTTTTGGATGGTGTGGTGAATCAGATGGGAAATGATAGATTCTATAGGAAATATTGATAGTGTAGGGAACTCATAAACATCTGAAGGTGAATGGTAACACAGTGAAGATTTTTCAATATAAAGATTAACTTTATAAATGTTGGCTAGAAATCTATTTCCTACAGGGCTTAAAAGTAGATCTAAATTCAGCTGACATTTTCATATGCTCTCTTACAGTTGTTTTCTGTATATATTCTTTCTCTGTGAAAAATATCTGGCCTAATTAAGGGCAGAGGTCATTGGTTTCCCTATGCATCCTACCATGTAGCTTTTTGATTTACACTCTTGCAACAGGAGGTTACAGAAATTAGTTCGTGCCTTGCCGTACATATAGGAACCATGAGACAAATGAACGTCAAATATGCTTTGCTGGCCTCAAAATCATGGCAGAATTCAAGGAACAATGGTCTAGGCAATTTTCATATATACAGAATATACTCTCATTCTTTCTATCAAAATCTAACTGAACAGAGATGTACTGATCCTGATGCTTTGAACGAGGATTCTAGAAAATAGAGTCTTAAGTATCCTAATAGAATTTATTTTAGAAGGGCGTCTGGTTTTTCTTAGTTTGCCTGCACCTGCACCTCACATAAGGAATATTGTTTTCATGACTGAGTTTGCTATTGTTTCCCTTCTCTGTACAATTAAGCACAAAACATGATAAGTATTAATGAGATATTTTCAAAGTATCTTCATATATTTTGAGGAATAAATAGTATGAGAGACAGGGTGTTAGTAATAGAAACATAATGGTCTTGTGATTCAACTGAAATATCCAGTTTATTTCATCAACTCATCTAAATGTGCTTAATTTTAGTTGCCTTTTATTATTCTGAAATTTGAAAGGGTGAAAATAGTGGTGTCTGCTTAATACATGTTCAGGAAGGCATGCATATGAATTGATAATGATACATTATTATTGAAGTCATTGCCCCTTGGTTCCTGTCATATCTGCTTTTCCAAAGATGCCTCCTATTACTATTAAAGCATTCAGGAGACTTTCTGACAATGTAACAATTAATACCTGCTCATTGTTCTGTCATTACTATCAAAATGGAAACCAACCCACTTGAGATAAGTATGTGTGCAGGGATTATGATTAAGTTTTAGCCACAGAAAGTACTATGCTGCATTGATGTAGTTAAATACCTTTTAATATATTCTTATCAAAAAAATCTAAGAACCTAATAGAACATAATAGGAAAAAATTCTTCATATGGTAATGGATTCAACTGCCTTGAACTACTGTTTAAAAATTCTACACCTTCCTTACATGTCAGCGTTGTTTCAGTTAATACTACAACTCTTGGTCAGCTGGCTTGTTCATGTTTTCACAGAATTAATTTGTTACTGGTTTATACTTCCCTCAAGCTTGAAATGTACCTGTTGTTACAATATTATCATGAAAATTTGTACCAAGTATCTAATTAACTTGAAGAAAATTTTAGACAGCACTTTTTTTAAGCAACAATTTTCATAGGCAGGGCTATTACACATTTTAATATCTGTTCTCAACCCATTCAGAACATGGAAAAAATTATCACCCACTTTGATTTATAGGGATTTACTTTCAGAACAGGAACTTCACCAAAGACGTTGGTTTGCAAATGCATTTCCATTTCTTATTTTGTAGGAGGAACTGAAGACCCCATACCTTATCAGCAATAAATTACTCTTCTGTTAAACTGGCTGCTAAACAAGGAGCTAGTCCTATTAAAATCCAATTAAACATGCATCACATTTGATAGATATAATTAGAACAACTGTAGAGGGTAAATGGCTTCAAGCATTGTAGCCGGAAGAACTGTAGATCAGTGTTAAAAGGGAAAATAACAGACAATATACTGGGGATCAGTTTCTTCAATGATTCCTTCTTTATTGTGGAGATTTTATTTATTACCATTTAGCAATTTTAATAGCTTCACCAACTTATTGGGAAAGGATTGCTTTACTTTCATGTTTGCTTCCACTAATAAGGATGGTGTATCTGCTTTCATTGGGTAAATCAGACAATATAAAATAGCAGATCATGCAAAATACACTAAAACTTGTAATACTTAAGAAATAATTTAAATCATTGCCGGGGGGGGCGGTTTAAATGCCCTCCTTGCTCCATATACAACTAAGACAAGAATCTCTCTCATTGTCTTTTTCACAAAGATGCAATCACTAGGAATTGATAACCTAGACATTGTAACAGTTGGGTAAACATGCAGTCCTTGGTTTCCTTGAAAGCTCATCTATTCTTCCATAGTGGCTGTTGGTGGTCTCTTTGCTGTATCCTTTTCTGTGGTTCTTAGAAATAATTTATCCTCATTGTGTGCTCTTTGACTAATCAAAATGTAGAGGAATGTATTTCAACTTTACTTGTCCCTTGTCCACTCCTATAAACAAAAACTGCATCTATGTTGGGGTTAAAGGAAATATTCTAAAGAAACCCATGAGCAGTATACAATATTTTTGTAAGGGATGATAAGTATTACAAAGGTAACCGATTAGAATATAAATAGAATATTAAACATCAGTTTACTTGCACTGATTCGATAGTGTTAAATTGAATATTCAAATAATACATATACTATGAGACATCAGGAATGATTCAAGGAGGATAATGATCATTTTTATGTGTCCCTTCTCACTAAATATCTGCTTATTTTTACCCATTAGATTTTATAATACCAAAATACACAATCTTTCTGAAACCTTTTTAAACTTCCTTATCATTGTAGTCCCACTTCAAGGTATGAATAGTTAGGTTTTGACTCAATTAACAGTTCTTATTAGCCTGCATATCTATTCACTGGCACATCAGGTGGGAAAAATGGACTTGAAGAAATTGGGTACTTCAGGGTCTGGAATATAGGAACCGTGCACCATTATTACCCTTCTTTTTCTCTTTAAATCTCATGTTTCTGTTTTTCCACAATTGGCCTCCTTTTACTGAATGGATTATCCAAACAAAAAGATCCAAAGGCAGCTCTTATGTCATTCCAGAACAGCTAGCCAAAGGAAAACAACTTTTCTTATCAACTTCTTGTAGAAAAGCTCCTGGGAAAGGAGTCAGAATGGCCATACTTGCCTCAAGTACACAATCACTGTGCCCATGATTGACTGACTCAAACCTTGTCCTGTGCCCACTCATAATCAAGGATTCATTACTGTGAGCTGAGTTGTTGAAAGGCAGGCAAGAATAGTGGTTATACCAAGTCCCTTCCATGAAGCTGCTGCCAGGAAATTTTTGAGACTTTCCTGCCTTCAGAGACTCTCTGGGCCCTGTCATAGCTACAGGCAGCTCACAGGCTTCTTGCAAATCTGTGGTTTATATAACAAACCTTTCCTGATTCCTCAGGAGGTAGAGAGAAGTTATCTGTTCTTCTGGGATTTCTGTCTTTGTCAATTCCATTTTCTCCCTTGCTTACCACCAAATAATGTTTGCTATATACTGTTTGGTCATCTATTTGTCCCTCTGTTCTTTAGTCTTCCTCCTTATTTCTGTAATAAAATCTTTTCACATAAGTGTTAATAAATGTATTTCCTTATAGTACTTTCACTTGAAAAATGTTAACCAAAAGTGATAAATTTATTTATATGAAATAGTTGAAGTATATCTGTATTAGGCCTTCTTTACGTATTTTTCCTCCAAAATCTCATATACATAATAAATTTCTTGAGTCTTTGGATTCCACCAAATAAGTTCCTATGGTAGGGGCAAGTCTAAAGATTTTAGAGATTTAGAAATTTAAATGTACAATGTGAAATTTCAGGCACTATTGAATTACTTTTAAATATTTACTAGAATAATCAGAAGCACATACTTAAAAGTAATAATCTACTTCGAGTTAACTAGTTTTTAAGATAAACTTTTTTCAAAATACTTCAAAGGCTATGGTGACCCTATAGCTTGTCCATTGCTTATTAATTATATCTGAAATTATTATATTATAAAGATATTTTATGCTACGGTATTTGAGTATTTTATGATGACCTGTGTTTTATGGCATTAGAAATGTGAAAGAATGAAATTACCTGAAATAAATCTTGAAAGATGCATATTTCCTTATTAAAAGGAAAAGAAAAGTACATTTATTAATCAAATTTTTACAGAATTACATAGTAACATAATTTACATATGCCCATGAATTTTAGATTTAAACAAATCTTTGAAATCTATTTATATTTTATTCTGCATTTGTATTTGTTTGTATACATTAATCAGATATGCCCTTATTTTAAATTAATACATATTATTTACAAAGCTGAATGGACACAATTTTAAATATGTAACTTTTAAAGGAAAAAATATTTTTTTAAGAATCATTGGCATGGTAATATTAAATATATATTTTGTGAAAATAATTTATATAAAACCTAAGACTCAATTCAAACTGATAAAAACACTAATGCATTTCAAGAATTATAAATCAAGACTGTATTTCCATTTTAGTCAAATAATAGAAACCTTAATTATGGAAAAGCAGCTGTGTAAAAGCATGTATGATATCAGGCATGCTTTCAATCTAAAATTAGAATTTGTGACATTACTAAACAAATGCTTCTAAATAATTAAACTGAGAAATAAACCTTGTCAACATTTGGTGTTAGTATGCTAATTTCCAGACAAAGGTCTACCAATTCTTATTAATCGTCAGTCAGCATTTAGAATGCTCTATTATTCCCTCTCTGTGAAAATTTGATATTCATCTGTTTACTCATCAATATACAACCAGTTTTATGAATATTGGCCATTTTGATTGGTCAGTATGCATGCCGTTTAGACATTAGCCTCCTTTGAATCAACCAGAGTGAACTTTTTGAAATATAAACATGATAAACATTTCACTGATAAAATTTCTCAAATGGCTTCCCATGTCTCTCAGAGTAAAATCTAGACACATTCCATAGTCTATAAGATCTTCATTAGCGACTGCAACAAGCTAAATGTGCTCCAAATTCAAGACACTTTGCTCTTTATTTTTCCTTTGCCAGATAACTCCTCCCTGAAATGTTCACATGGCTTGCTGCATCACTTAATAGATTGCATTTGAGCATCTTCTCAGGGAGACTTTCCTTACCCTTCCTATCTAAAATGATATATCCCCCACATCAAACTCTATCCTCTATGCCAGATTCCTTTTTTTTTACCATCTTTATGAATACTTGCTGCTACATGTTTATTTATACATTTGGTTTCTGTTTATCTTTCCTACTAAAATGCAAACTCCATTAAGTCAGAGACCTTCTGTTTGTATATCTCAGCATTCTTAGTGCTCACAGTATGCCCACCATATGATGATTTTTCAATAAAGATCTGTTGCAAGGATTAATATTTAAATCCATATGTTTGAAAGGATACTTAACCCCTTTAAGGCTCAGTCTTCTCACTTGAAAAATTAGCATAATGATGGCAATATCTTCTCTACTGAAATTCAGTGAAGATCAAATAGTATAATGAATGTGAAATTACTTTGAAAATTGCTAAGTACAATTGTGTTCCTCTGAGATCATCTAGAGGTAAATCTACTAAATTCAGTTTCCTAATTTTTATTTTTTTTATTCTGAGAAATTTCTCTTCCCTCTTAATATCAGCAAGTGACATAATGATATGACTTAATTAATCATAGATTATGAAATAAATACAATACTGGTAATGCAAATATAGTCTTATGGAAACATCATCATCCATCACAGAGAAGAAAATTAATATAATTGTAGACATCTTTATAAGGCCTTAAATTACCACAATAAAGTTAGAAATGTTACAGTACACTCTGTTACAACCAAAAAAGAATTAATAGTAACAAAGAATTTCTTATCAATAGTTTAAATAGCTCCATTATGTATCCATAATTCCTTAAATATGTGTCCTCCATAATAGGAAGTTTATACCAAAAGAATAAAAATAAAGTCAGTCTGCATCTATAACTGCTAAATTTCATCATCTTTGTAAGTTCAACTCTCATAAAGTTATTCATTATGTGAATCAGTTCTTCTAATAAACAACTGACTACTTACTAATAAAACATATAATAACCATTCTGGCATGAAAACTCAAGTTGTTTCTCAAAATGTTTTAAGTGCCATATCTCAGGAAATAAACAAAATGATAGAGATCTAGTTGCCTTGGGGACAAAATCTCAACCTACCTCTTATGTGAGGTTTAAACCAGTTTGTTGGCTTAAATGACCTAAACCCAGTGTAATTTCTTAGTAGAGGACATATATTCTAAATAATAATTCTTCATATTTAAATTCATATTTGTGTCCAAAATAAAGCTATTAAAATAACTCATATATTCATAATTCTTTTGGAGATATAAGAAGATAATTTTCCAAAGTTATAAACACTTTATATTTTTATTTGCCTTTATATAAACTCATTTATATTATTTATTTGCATGTGCAATAAACTTACTGGAAATAGGTGTAATGTCATATGATATGTAACACACAAATTCTATTAGATTTTTTCCCCAGAACAATAAAATTTTCTTATTTTAAATTTAAATTCATCAAGTGTTGAAAGTACAATAAAAAGTTGGTTACAATTATGTTTCTGGTATTAGTATTACAATGATTTAGAATGGCAGTTAACATAATAGCAACATAAAAATATCCTTTATCCTATTTAAATCCGTTAATGTACTAATCACTTCAAAATTTGACTATTTCAAAATATGACTATACATTAAATTTATTTCAATAATTTTTTTACATCCTCAACTATTATTTTCCCCCTTTGAATTATGAAGAATGGCAACCCTCAACAAAAAGAAAACTAAAGTATACCTACATAATTCTGAAAGAGAATTAACAAATTTGTGTTTATTCCCTTTCTTTTAATAGCATTCCAATGACACAATGGAAGGGGGACAGACTAGCTGGAGACCTGCTGAGAAGTCCTTTCGGCAGACATGTTCAAGTGTTTAACATTAGGTCTTAGATTAGATTTATAATTGCTATGATCACATATAGCAATATTGTAATTTAGTATAATTATATCTGTAAGGAAAAATTGCTAATAAGTAGAATTGCTTAAATGTTAATATGTTTACAATTAAGCATAGTGATTCAAGATCAGGAAAATAAAAGGTACATATACTGGTGCTCACTGCTTTCAGGGCCAGTGAGTTGTTATTCATTTTGAAACTGATTTACTTTTGTAATTTATTGTTTATTTCTTCTTACATGGGGCCGAGATGGACTTGATGTATATATATATATATATATATATATATATATATATATATATATATATAATTTTTCTATTAATGAACAATGTCAGAGAGAAGTCCTTCAACTTTTAGTAGCCAGTTGTTTAGAGGCAAAACTGTTTCTTGTTGTGGAATGTAAGCATTCTGAGTGTGAAATATGCAGGCTGAAAGCAGCCTTAAACTTGTGAAAGGTATGTCATTGTAGAATAAAGTGGGAAATATATCTGTAGTAAAGATTCTGATTCCATTTTTGATGTTTGTCCATTGAGAGCCTTTAAGCCTTCCCCTTTTATGGCATATTTAGGCAAGACCACGGACTCTTATTTGCCACCATGGGGAAGTTCAAACCACGTGTGGAAAGGTTACACTTTCTAACCACAATAAAAACTCCAAGCCAGTCCCCTTTCCTTGTTATCTCAAGTCATTTCAGAAGTGCTTGAAGTCACCCTGCTCTCCCCAGAAAACTTCACTGTGTCTGTGATGAAACTTTTCCTACTGTCTTGGTATATGTGTGGCATCATGGGGCCTGATATCTGATCCAGATTTGGGTAGGGGAGTGTCCATCTTGCTAATGTAGCAAGGTTGTAGGAGTATCTCTTTTCTTTGTGGCAATGGTTCTTCATTTGGATGTTCTTTTCCTTGTTTTCTCTAGTTGATTAATTCTCAATATCTAAGATTTTTCTGAATGGCTTATCTCACACAGATATAAAATTGATTTAAACTAGTAGCCACATACATAATTCCAGTTTAATAAGAGTAGATATGCTCTGAAGCAGAACATAAAGTTTTTTTTTTAATCACTTGTGGATAAGTAGGTGAGTAAATATGCTTATCTTGGGGAACATAAATAAATAATGGTGTATTAAAGTACACAATATTTAAGCCTGCCCGCTTATGTATATTTCCACCAACACTTGTAGATACTCAAGGCCTAAATATATGTATTTTGAAACTGGGATATAAGTAAAAGCAATATCTCATGGCAAAAAAGAATTGGTAAATATTGGAATTTCAGGGACACTGGTATTTAAGTGGAGCATTTTTTTGAGGTTGGACATCCTTGCCAAATTTATAATATTGCAGCTTTTTTTTCCCAAAGAAAAAGATGAAAAGGCATGGAATAATAGTCAACACAGCCTTCCTGGTTATGAAATATTTAAGGCATCCTCATTTAAGTTTTAAGTTACCTGAGTATAGGAAGCATGTAGCATGTAAGTAGTAGGAACTCACTGTAAAAATGATAATTCTTACTGGCATTATGAGCTGGTCCTAATATGGCATTGAGCATGGATTTAGAAGACATGCAGACCTATCTTACAATCTTTACTGACTAGCTATGAAATGGCAGACAAATTACTAGTCCTCTCTGATTTTCCTCACCTATAAAATGGAGCAATAACATTGAATTCCCATGGTTGTTGAAAGGATTAACACACTTACTGCAGAACTAATAATTATAGTGTTTCATTATTTGCCCTTACCTTACTCAGTGGAAATCATGTATATGCCTTTTTTTCTCTTTTACTGTAAGAAAAGCTTCTTGTGGACAAGCATTATGTCTTTTTTGTCACTTTATTCCAAGGAAAAACCCTTCCCAGAAAGATCTCAGGCAATCAAGTGTGTGGTGTCTTAATTTTTCATAATGTTAATGATTTCAAACCAAGCACACATTAGCCCACTCTTTTAACTGTTTATGGCATCATTGCTGAAATTTTTCAACAATTGTGTATCAACTTTACCAGGCAACTTCTGTTTCTACTACATATTCTATATCTACTTGCTGTAAAATAGGTAAAAGAACATTGATTATAGTAATTTCTTCATGATATAAATAACCATTAGGAAAATAAAAAAGTGGGTCTATTATTTTAGTTAGTACGCCACCAACTGAAAAGCCAGATGGTCATAATATTCTCTAAAGTCCCATAAGTCAAATTTAAATTAGCAGGTTAAACATTAAAATTTGCCTTTTAAGCTACATTACTAGGCCAATTATTTTTATAAATGAGAAGTTTTAATATGCAGTTCATAAATGTTGCCCACATACTACTATTTTTGGAACACTACTTAGACCTAGTTTCAAAAGAGTAATTTGGATAATAGTTCAAACAGAATGGTTGAAAAAAATTAACTTCCTAAAATCCAGCTCCCCACCATTTTTAATCCAGGTAAATTATATAAACATTTTAAGGTAATACATGTAAACGGCTTCAAAAGAGCCGAAAAATTTTTTTAATATTTTTTAAATTTCATAAATATTTAGAGTGCTTATCCTATGCCATAGACTATGAGTAAGATGCAATTCTGGCACTGAAGGAACTCACGAGCACATACATACTTGGATACAACTTTAGAGATGGATTAATGGAGCTAGGTATTAAGTCCTCTAGGATATGAAAGCAGAGTCTCCAAAAATTAATTCTGCCATTTGAAAGGAAGAGCCAAGAAAGTCATGATAAGGGACTTATGTTAGAAATTAATCTTGGAAGATAAATAGAGGTTTAAAATGAGAGCATTTTGAAAAAGAGCTGTGTACAACATTTAACAATATGAGAAAGGATGATTTGCTTGCAGAGAATAACAAATAGTGAGCTAAGTTAGGGGAATAAAGAAATGTCAGAGAGGAGAGGTATGAGATAAGAACAGAAAGGCAGGCCAGGATCGGACAATGAAGCACCTTGTATTCCAAGCTAGGAAGCTTAGAATTTTTTTTTTTTTTGGTATCATTAATCTACAGTTACATGTGCAACATTATGGTTACTAAACACCCCACTTCATCAGGTCCCCCTCACTTACCCCATTACAGTCACTGTCCATCAGCATAGTGAGATGCTATAGAATCACTACTTGTCTTCTCTGAGTTGTACAGTATTCCCTGTGTCCCGCCAACTTTATGTCTGCTAATCGTAATGCCCTTTTACCCCCTTGTCCCTCCCTTCTGACCCATCCTCCCCAGTCCCTTTCAGTTTGGTAACTGTTAGTCCATTCTTGGGTTCTGTGAGTCTGCTGCTGTTTTTTTCTTTGCTCTAATGGTCCACATATGAGTGAAATCATTTGATACTTGTCGTTCTCCACCTGCTTATTTCAGTGAGCATAATACCCTATAGCTCCATCCATGTTGTTGCAAATCGTAGGATTTGTTTTCATCTTATGGTTGAATAATATTCCACTGTGTATTTGTACCACATCTTCTTTATCCATTCATCTACTGACGGACACTTAGGTTGCTTCCATTTCTTGGCTATTGTAAATAGTGCTGCGATAAACATAGGGGTGCATCTGTCTTTTTCAAACTGGGCTGCTGTAGTCTTTGGGTAAATTCCTAAGAGTGGGACTCCTGGGTCAAATGGTATTTCTATTTTCATTTTTTTGAGGAACCTCCATACTGCTTTCCACAATGGTTCAACAAATTTGCAATCCCACCAGCAGTGTAGGAGGGTTCCCCTTTCTCCACATCCTTGCCAACATTTGTTGTTGTTTGTGTTTTGGATGTTGGCCATCCTCACTGGTGTGAGGTGATATCTCATTGTGGTTTTAATCTGCATTTCTCTGATGATTAGCGATGTGGAGCATCTTTTCATGTGCCTGTTGGCCATCTGAATTTCTTCTTTGGAGAAGTGTCTATTCATGTCCTCTGCCCATTTCTTAATTGGATTATTTGCTTTTTGTTTGTTGAGGTGCATGAGTTCTTTATATATTTTGGATGTCAACCCCTTATCGGATATGTCATTTATGAATATATTCTCCCATACTGTAGGATCTCTTTTTGTTCTACTGATGGTGTCCTTTGCTGTACACAAGCTTTTCAGCTTGATATAGTCCCACGTGTTCATTTTTCCTTTTGTTTCCCTTGCCCGGGAAGATATGTTCATGAAGAAGTTCCTCATGTTTATGTCCAAGAGATTTTTGCCTATGGTTTTTACTAAGAGTTTTATGGTTTCATGACTTACATTCAGGACTTCGATCCATTCTGAGTTTAATTTTGGGTAGGGGGTTAGACAGCAGTCCGGTTTCACTCACTTATATGCAGCTGTCCAGTTTTGCAAACACCAGCTGCTGAAGAGGTTGTAATCTTCCTATTGTATATCCAAGGCTCCTTTATCATATATTAATTAACTGTATATGTTTGGGTTAATATCTGGATTTTCTATTCTGTTCCACTGGTCTATAGGTCTGTTTTTGTGCCAATACCAAACTGTCTTGATTACTGTAGCTTTGTAGTAGAGCTTGAAGTCTGGGAGCGTAATACCCCTGTTTTATTCTTCCTTCTCAGTATTGGTTTGGCTATTCGGGGTCTTTGGTGGTTCCATACGAATTTTAGAACTATTTATTCCAGTTCATTGAAGAATGCTGTTGGTATTTTGATAGGGATTGCATTGAATCTGTAGATTGCTTTAGGTAGTACAGCCATTCTGACAATACTAATTCTTCCTAGCCAAGAGCATGGGATGCATTTCCATTTGTTAGTGTCCTCTTTAATTTCTCTTAAGAGTGTCTTGTAGTTTTCAGGGTATAGGTCTTTCACTTCCTTCGTCAGGTTTACAGGTATTTTATTCTTTTTGATGCGATTGTGAATGGAATTGTTTTCCTGATTTCTCTTTCTGCTAGTTCACCATTAATGTATGGGAAAGCAGCAGATTTCTGTGTGTTAATTTTGTATCCTGCAGCTTTGCTGAATTCAGATATTAGGTGTAGTAGTTCTGGAGTAGAGTCTTAAGGGTTTTTTTATGTACAATATCATGACATCTGCAAATAATGACAATTCGACTTCTTCTTTACCAATCTGGATGCTTTGTATTTCTTTGTTTTGTCTGATTGCTGTGGCTAAGACCTCCAGTACTATGTTGAATAACAGTGGGGAGAGTGAGCATCCCTGTCTTATTTCCAATCTTAGATGAAAAGCTTTCAGCTTCTCATTGTTAAGTATGATGTTGGCTGTGGGTTTGCCATATATGGCCTTTATTATATTGAGGTACTTGCCCTCTATA
The DNA here is from genome assembly GCA_032199065.1 of Smutsia gigantea. Lineage (NCBI taxonomy): Eukaryota > Metazoa > Chordata > Mammalia > Pholidota > Manidae > Smutsia > Smutsia gigantea. The sequence goes on along the minus strand of JAVSCE010014407.1, from coordinate 122,404 downwards.
CCCATTTGGTTGAGAGTTTTTATCATGAATGGATGCTGAATTTTGTCAAGTGCTTTTTCAGCATCTATAGAGATGATCATGTGGTACCATCCTTGCATCCCTGAAATGAATCCCACTTGATCATGGTATATGATCTTCTTGATGTATTTTTGAATTCGGTTTGCTAATATTTTGTTGAGTATTTTTGTGTCTATGTTCTTCAGGGATATTGGTCTGGAATTTTCTTTTTTGGTGGTGCCTTTGCCTGGTTTTTGTATTAGAGTGATGCTGACTTCATAGAATGCATTTGGATGTATTCCCTCCTCTTCTGTTTTTTGGAAAACTTTAAGGAGAATGTGTATTATTTCTTCGCTATATGTCTGGTAAAATTCAGAGGTGAATCCATCTGGTCCAGGGGTTTTGTTCTTGGGTAGTTTTTTGATTACCGCTTCAATTTTGTTGCTGGTGATTGGTCTGTTTAGGTTTTCTGTTTCTTGTTGGTCAGTCTTGGGAGGTTGTATTTTCTAAGAAGTTGTCCATTTCTTTTAGGTTTTCCAGCTTGTTAGCATATAGATTCTCATAGTATTCCTTTATAATTCTTTGTATTTCTGTGGGGTCTGTGGTGATTTTTCCTTTCTCATTTCTGATTCTGTTTATGTGTGTAGATTCTCTTTTTCTCTTAATAAATCTGGCTAGAGGTTTATCTATTTTGTTTATTTTTTCAAAGAATGAGCTCTTGGTTTCGTTGATTTTTTCTATTGTTTTATTCTTCTCAAATTTATTTATCTCTTCTCTGATCTTTAATATGTCCCTCCTTCTGGTGACTTTGGGCCTCATTTGTTCTTCTTTTTCCAATTTCAGTAATTGTGTCTATAGACTATTCATTTGGGATTGTTCTTCCTTCTTTAAATAGGCCTGGATTGCCATATACTTTCCTCTTAGAACTGCCTTTGCTGCATCCCACAAAAGTTGCAGCTTTGTGTTATCATTGTCATTAGTCTCCATATATTGTTTGATCTCTGTTTTTATTAGGTCATTTATCCATTGATTATTTAGGAGCATGTTATTAGGCCTCCATGTATTTGTGAGCCTTTTTGTTTTCTTTGTACAATTTATTTCTTGTTTTACACCTTTGTGATCTGAGAAGTTGGTTGGTTGAATTTAAATATTTTTGAATTTACTGAGGTTCTTTTTGTGGCCTAGTGTGTGGTCTATTCTTGAAAATGTTCCATGTGCACTTGAGAAGAATGTGTATCCTGTTGCTTTTGGGTGTAGAGCTCTGTAAATTTCTGTTAGGTCCATCTGTTCTAGTGTTTTGTTCAGTGCCTCTGTGTTTTTACTTATTTTCTGTCTGGTTGATCTGTCCTTTGGAGTGAGTGATTTGTTGAAGTCTCCTAAAATGAATGCATTGCTGTCTATTTCCTCCTTTAATTCTTTTAGTATTTGTTTCACATATGTCAGTGCTCCCATGTTGGGTGCATATATATTTAAAATGGTTATATCCTCTTGTTGGACTGACCCCTCTATCATTATGTAATGTCCTTCTTTATCTCTTGCTACTTTCTTCGTTTTGATGTCTATTTTGTCTGATACAAGTACTGCAACACCTGCTTTTTTCACCTTGTTGTTTGCATGAAATATCTTTTTCCATCTCTTCACCTTTAGTCTGTGTATATCTTTGGGTTTGAGGTGAGTCTCTTGTAAGCAGCATATAGATGGGTCTTGCTTTTTAATCCATTCTGTTACTCTGTGTCTTTTGATTGGTGCATTCAGTCCATTTACATTTAGGGTGACTATTGATAGATATGTACTTATTGCCATTGCTGGCTTTAGATTCGTGGTTACCAAAGATTCAAGGGTAGCTTCTTTACTATCTAACAGTCTAACTTAACTGTCTTATTAGACTATTATAAACACAGTCTGATGATTATTTCTCTCTCTTCTTCTTCGTCCTCCTCCATTCTTTATATACTAGGTGTTTTATTCTGTACTCTATTAATTTCCTTTGACTGTTTTTGTGGATAGTTGATTTTACTTCTTGCCTTACGTAGTATTTGGATGGTCTTTCTTTGCTATTACTTTATTTTCTCTGGTGACATCTTTTTAGCCTTAGGTGTGCTTCCATCTAGAGCAGTCCCTTTAAGATATCCTGAAGAGGTAGTTTTTGGGAGGCAAATTCCCTCAGCTTTCACTTTTCTGGGAATTGTTTAATCCGTCCCTCAAATTTAAATAATAATCATGAGAGATACAGTATTCTTGGTTCTACGCCCTTCTGTTACATTACGTTAAATATATCATGCCATTCTCTTCTGGTCTATAAGGTTTCTGTTGAGATGTTTCATGATAGTCTGATGGGTTTTCCTTTGTAGATGGTCTTTTTTCTCTGTCTAGCTGCCTTTAGTACTCTGTGCTTATCTTTCATCTTTGCCATTTTAATTATTTTGTGTCTTGGTGTTGTCTTCCTTGGGTCCCTTGTGTTGGGAGATCTGTGAGCTTCCGTGGTCTGAGAAACTATTTCCTTCCCCAGCTTGGGAAGTTTTCAACAATTATGTCTTCAGAGACACTTTCTATCCCTTTTTCTCTCTGTTCTTCCACTGGTATGCCTACAATGCGAATATTGTTCCGTTTGGATTGGTCACACAGTTCTCTTAATATTCATTCATTCCTAGAGATCCTTTTATCTCTCTCTGCCTCAGCTTCTTTGTATTCCTGTTCTCTGATTTCTATTCCATTAACAGTCTCTTGCCTCTCGTCCATTCTTCTCTTAAGCCTGTCGATCGCTTGTCTGATTTCTGCATTGTCTTTCCTCACTTCCTCCCTTAGCCTCTTGCGTATTTCTCTGTAGATCCATCAGCATGGTTATGCTTTTATTCTGAATTCTTTTTCAGGAAGATTGTGTAAGTCTATCCCATCAGGCCCTCTCTGGGGTTGTCTGGGTAATCTTTGTCTGTACCATATTCCTCTGTCTTTTCATGGTGATAGAAGTGGTCGCTGGTAGGTGCCATGTGTGTCAGCTAGGAGGACAAAGTCCCTTGCTGCTTGTTGTTCTCCTTGCCCTTCTCCATGGTTTGAACTTGTTTCTCACCCTTTGGAGGCTGTCTCTGGGATAATCCCTGGAGCTGCCTGTGTGTGGGGTCCCCTAAGCCTAGCCTATAGCACTGCAGGGGTTTGAAGTCTCGCTGGGTGCCTTCTGGTCCACTTGGTGCTTTCCAGCCCCTGATGTGGGTTCTGGGGCCCTTCCCACTTAGCTGTGCGCCTGCCAGAAGTAGATTCTGTGAGGTCCCTGTGGGCGGAGCCGCTCCTCCACTGTTCCACAGCTGTGGCGGATCCTGGACCCTATACGGCGTTGGCCGGAGGCAGGGGGAGGTGTGAATGAATGGCAGGCTTCTGATCTCTGTGTGAAGCGTCTGGGTGGCTGCTTTGCCCAGCCACTGGCCAGGGTGTCTGAAATTCCCCAAGACTCCCAGCCTGCTGGGGTGAGTGCGCTGGGATGATTTTGTTCTGCTGTTGGGCCCTTGTCTCTTTAAGACTTTAAAAAAGCAAAAAAAGAGAAACAAAACAAAAAAAAAGAAAAAGAAAAAAAAGCACTCACTTTTCTTTTGTCCTGGGGAGCTGGCTGAGGGGACCCTCTTGCAGTCTCCATCTCGGATCCTGCCCTTCTGTTTCTCTAATCTCCAATACACCACGCGATATGTGTCAGTGCTTCTGGCCCAGATCTCCAGGGCTGGTTATTTGGTGGGCCTGTGCTTCCACTCCCTCCCCACTCTGAATCTTTTCCTCCTGCCTGTGCGCTGGGGTTGGGGAGTGCTCGGGTCCTGCCATGTCGCGGCTTTGTATCTTACCCGCTTCGTGAGGTGCTGAGTTCTCAGAGATATAGCTGTAGCCTGCCTGTTGTACTGTATCTTTTGGTCTCTTTTGTAGGAATAGTTGTATTTGTTGTATTTTCACAAATATATATGGTTTTGGGAGGAGATTTCCACCACCCTGCTCATGCCACCGTCTTCCCAGATTCCCTGCAAGCTTAGAATTTAATCCATTGTTTTAAAGAATTTTATGAATAGGACAGATAATATTAAATGTACATTTTAGAACATCCTCTAGTTACAATATAGGGAATGGATTAGGGCATGGGAAGTTTATAGAATAATAAAACTGATGCAGTAGTCTGGGGAAATGATAGACCCTGCATGGCAGTTGGGTTGGAAAGGAGGAAACAGATAAAATGGATATTGAAGGACTGGAATTAATAGTATTTTGTGATAGAATATGGATGATAATAACTTGTGAAGTGCAAAGATTAACTAGTTTATAGGTTAAGCAAGATGGTGGATATAATAATCTTTAGTGCTTTGACATCACTATGTCTGTGGTCTTTCTCCAAGGATATGTAAGTTGCCATTTGTGGGAGGTGTTGTCACATGACTTGCTTTATCTAATGAAGTTCGAGAAGTGACATATCTACTTCCACGAATAAACTTCAGAAACCAGAGTGTGATTTTCCATGTTGTCTCTTTCCCTTTGCCACCATAACGAGTAATGTATCAGTCTTTGCTCCCAACAGCCTGGGTCCTTGAATAAAAACTATAAAAAGTTAAATCCCCAGATAAGCCACACAGATTTATAATATTATGATAAAAGTTCTTGTATTTCTCTTAGGACACTGAAGTTTTTTGGTTTTTGCCTACTATACCATGGCCTTAATAGTACTGAAGTGATAGTGGAATAAAGTTAGGAATACCAGGATTTGCAAGTAACATCATGAGGTTAGTTATAGACCCAGGAGATTAAATGTTAGGTGATTAAATTGGCAGTTGCCAGATTTATACCACTGACTTCTCAAAATCAAAATGTAGATAGTAGATATGGATGGTTGTTAAACAAAGTCATAGAAACAGACATAATCGTGCAGGAAAAATAAGGAGTTTGTGGAGAAAACTGCCAAGAACAGAAACCTGAAATACACCCATACTTTTTGTTGTGAATTTGGACTTTACCTTAAAGGCAAGGGTTTATCATCAGAAGGTTTAAATAGAGAAATAGCATGGTAAGAGTTGTGTTTTGAAAAGACACTTTTAGTTGACATAATTTATTAAGAATAGGATAAATTAGTTGTTAACACATTGCTATATTATTTGGTGTATTCAGAAAGTAAGTATTCAGAAACAGGTGAAATAAATGAAGGGGAAAAATTAGTGAGAATATTTGATATCTTGATCTGGGTGATGGTTTATGTGAGTATATACATATGTCAAATTCATCAAGCTGCATTTTATTGCATGTACCTCAATAACAAAATAAAATAAAATATTTAATTCAGAAATTAGATCTTGAAAAATGTTGCTTCTAACATGTCTTTCTTTGGCTGTCCTAAAATTATTTTATAGGCAATGCTTAGGGTTTGGGATTATACTTCATACCATATAAATTGAAGACATGTAAACTTCACAGTTTTGTGGTTCCTGAACAGATCCAGAGGAGATAGATTTCAATAGAGAGAAAATGCTTTTAAAAGCTGCATGCTCTTGAAGCCTGGCATATATATTCTACAGAATACCTCAGAATACACTATCTTGCCGATCAATTAATACATTCTTAGCAGTTACGTGGTGCTGACCACTGTAAAGGACCTAAAGGAGTATAAACTACATTGCTGACCTTAAACTATTAAGAATCAAGGGAGAAGTTGGGACAAAATATCTGTAAAGATGTTTCTTTATAAAACAAATACTTTATACAACACTGGTAAATAATGCCTAATGACCACATGGTACTATTCTTGAGTATCATATTTATTTCTGGCATGTGTTCTTCTTCAATAAAACTTCAACTTGATTTTCATTTTTGTTTCATATGTAAAGTGCTCTAATCCATACAAAATTTTAACTTTTTTCATCTTCAGGTCAACTATTCTTATCTATTTCTTACTTTTGTTAAGCTACTTCAAGATGCTGAATTCTAATAGGGATGTCTTGTTTTCATCAATATTTACTTAGTGAAAAATAATAACAATAGTAGAATATCATATTTTATATTACCCACATAATACAGTAAATTATTTGAAGCTATGTTAGGAATTATTTTTCATAGTTGAACCATCCAGTTAATAATAAGACTATAAACATATATTTTGAAAGTCAAAAATAATACTATATATTGATGGATCACAGCCTGCTGACTCATGGAAGGGTTGGAGCATCTGTTATTTGGATGCATACACACAACAGACAAGAAGAAGAAAGGCAAGATAATATCTCACAAATAGCAAAGGAGGATTGTAACCCTACGGAAGGTTGGTACTTTAAAATAAATGGATAGCTGCAGAGTACTCCATATAGACTATTGACTTTGAGTAAATACAGAAGAGGAAAAGAAAGGGGGGGGAGAAAAGAAAAGAAAGAAACACAAAGTGTATAAAATGACCTCAAGTTGAACAAAAGAGGAAATCCTTTTATCTGAAATTGCCCTGTAACCCCTATTTGAGTGCAGCAAAAGAAGGATTTCTATTTCATATTTTATTTTTCCTTCCTAATTTATAGCAATCTAATTTCATTTTAAACTAATGCATCTGTATAATATTTTTCCTATTATATCCCAGTCAGCTGCATGGCTGCCTCTTCTATATTATGAACAGGTTATAACTCTAGTTTCTTCTCCTACATAATACAGTTTTTAAATAGCCTGAAACAGTAGCAGTTTTCCTTAATTAATATTATGATTATCATTAACTTTATCCTAATTTGATGCTGGCATTTGCCCTGCATATGGATTAGAATCAGGATATAAAGCAGAGAAATTATGAAAAACAGAAAGGAACAAATTGAAAATCTTATAAATACAGTGAGTCTGAGCATGTATAAATGCCATATGTGAAGTGTGGCAGCTACTCTTTTTAGTTAAATCCTAAAAGATATTTTAAGGCATTACAGCTCTGTTTTTTGCAAGTAGTATAGCTAATTTTTTTCTTTCCTAAACTGCATTATCTGATAAGAACTAACAGTAGCAAAATGGATGTAAATATTTCACCATCATCAGGCAACACATTTTGATTGCCACCCTAGAAGTATACTGTCCTGAACTAGAGGCTAAGAGGCAGATATTTTGATATAAACTACTGTCATATCCTCAAATGTGTTTAATCTTTTATTGTACCACCTGGAAATCCTTAAATGCTGATTGGTGTCAAATATAATTCTCTAAGGAGCTATCTGAAATATAAGAGAAACAAACAGTAGAATAATTATAGTTTATTAATATGTTTATTTCACAAAACTGAACATTAAGATACAAAACATAGCATAACTCTCTAATGACAAAAATCCATAAAAATTAAAAATATATCCTATCAACTTAATTAAGTTTTCAATTGTTTATAGAAATAACCTAACATTATTCTAACAAGATCTAAGCTTTGCCATTCCCATAATGGATATACTTTTGAACATAGTCCTGCTCCCTTTGCCCTGCAAAGACTTATATTTTAACTTGTGTGTTAAAACTATTAGAAAAGCCAGTGTTTTCTGACATTTCAGTTTATTACTCAGATGCCTTTGTTTCTCTCTGGTATTTTTAGATCTATGGCATTTCCTGATAGAAAATCAAACATGCATGTGTATATATGCACTCCCAATCATTCAAGCAGCTATTGTGTTCTTGTCTCCTCTGAAACCTTAACAAAAGTCCTGCAGCAGATGCTTTTGATAGTTTCCTAAAGAGGATATGTTCTATTTTGGCTTCGTCATCAGTTTAGGAATTACTAGTTTAACTCTCTTTTTACCTGACTACAGGCTATAAGAGGACAGAGACCATATCTTTGTTATTCCCTGTTGTGTCCACAATACCTGTATTATGCCCATACCATAGTAGATACACAGTAAGTTAAATAAGTTGTACTGATAACTCATCCATATAGAGTTTACCATGTGTGGAATCAACTGGTAAATTTGGGATTTTATAATGTGAATTGCACTGTCAGAGCTTTGTATCATTACATTTGATCACTAATGTATACTACAAGACTATAAAACAAGTTCTCTCTAGTTATCCAAGTCTCTCTTCTTGCCAAATGACTGACTTAGACTTTAATCTTTTATAGTGACAAACCCAAGGAGGATTGAGAACAGAGCAAAGGGTGAGCCTCTTGTATCTTACATTCTCTATACCCTGTTATATTTCCTTACTCAGCATTGGCTCGTAAGCAGCTTATTTCTTTTGGTAGTCTTGGTTGCAGTGATCAGCTGTTATTTATGCTTACTTCAGTTGCTCATTAAGATACTTAAAATATACAATATGCATACAAAAATTGCTCTGCATTATTTGTTAAACATTTAACTATATAATCCATTTTCAAGCCTATAAATCATGAAATAAATGAGTAGTTTGTAAATAGGTTATGAAACATTTATTTAGCAGATATTTTTTATTGATATGCTGTGCATTCATAATTACTTAGTGTATCCTAACAATATTGGAGAATCATACTGAAATGGATAATTCTCTCTAGTGAGTTAGTATACTCACAAATTCATATGTATGTGTATCCTAGTTAATATGCTTCACAACCTAATATTTATCAAAAATCAACAAATTAGTAGCTTATGTGTTGGCCTTGCTGTCCCAACACAATAATTTATTTACTTAACTAATATATTCAATCTGTTTCAAGGGCTCATGTCATGTAAAAATTAATACAGTTAGCCCTGGGAAAACATAAGATGTGCATCACTTAGCTTGGCTCAATGAGAAGGCTTTGATATATTAAGGTGTCCTAGTGAGAGCAGACCCATCATTATATTTAATACATCTTAAGATTCAAAGTGTCAGTGCAGGATCAATCTATTAGAATACTAGTTAATAACATCCTGTTGATCTACATTAAGTTTCTATCACCCATAGACATATAAAGTAATACCTATAAACAAATGAGTTAATAAAGTTAGTAACCTATGTGATCAGACTCAACTATAGAATGAATGTACACATTTTGCTCTTTAGCTGATATTACAGATCATTTGATTGATATTTAATGTTCCTAGAAAGTTATATTGCTTGTTAAATTTAAGGAGAAAAGAATTTGGGAGAATCAAAATGATAAATGGTTGCAGATGTTTTTGAACCCAAAGCCCAAAACTACTAACCATTTTAGCACTTACTGCAAATAGATTCTATGTCCAGAAAGATATTTGAATAAATCTCTGCTTCACTAATAACAAGATCATTGCATTACTGCTGGTATTTAAGTCATTACATTATTAAAGTATCTGGATATATTTTTATGTAGTAGCTCTAAACATCCACATTCTACTTACTACCTATTGGCCATAAATGATGTCTTCAGCTATCTGTAAACTCTACCCACCATTACCTTCTTAGTCTGGAAAGGCAAAGTCTAAAATTCCTGTCATCTGTTAAATTTGAAAGAAAGGTGATATCTTATTTGAGAAAGTTATTGATATATTTTTTTAGATTTTCTTTTTATATTTGTACTCTAGTTATACACAATATTTACATTAGATTATCCATAGCACAAAATAGCTATAAAATCCTATAATATCTCCATACGACTAAGGGGGGTAATCTTTCAAAATTAAGAGCCTTGGTCTCAAAGCACTAAGAGATATTATGCAAAAGAGTTATTATCAAAAGCAATGATAAATAGCTACATAAAGCCTAGTCTTGCATAAAAATAGGCATCATCCATCATTACAATAGAGCTACTGAACACTTTCCGAGTTCCTGATAAGCAGTAGTATAACAATTAAGTAACCTCACTCCCTCCAGGGCTTCCTTACAGAGAAGCTAATTGCTAAATTCTAATTTAACTGGGAAATGGGAAAGTTTAATTCATGAATATACATTGAGCACCTACTATGTGACTAGCAGTTTGTTATAGAAACGAAGACAAAAGATCAGCCTATAATTCATAATCAAAGCATGTGCTCATGGTCTAAAATACATAGGTGCTCTCTCTGTCACCCACTTCTGGGACCTTAAGAGTGCCTAAAATGTCTTTAGAAATCTATGGTCATATATTAGGGACATGTCCTAAATGATGTCCTCTTTGTGGAATCTATTTCTAACCCAGGATTCCCCAAAGAAGTAAATCAATTGTCCCTCAAAAACGGATACTGAGGGAGTATTCACATGTTTAAGAAGAATCAAGCTTCCTAAAAAAACATGGAATTTGAGTGGAAATTAGAGATCATCTGGTTTATTCCTTCATAATTATTTGACTAAAGAAGGTGTCAAAATAAGTAAATTTATACATTTAGACACTTGGTGGTAGACCAGAACAAGTCTGGGCCTCCAGATTTCCAACTCAGAGCTTCTTCTACCAAAATACAGCCTTCAATTTTTTTCCCAAGAGTCTTACTTCTAAAATTGGCTGGCATTGAATGTAAGCTAAAGAAAACCATAAGCATAAGGTAGCATTGTGAGGTTGGTAATTAACCAAAGAAGAACAGATTTTAGAACTAGCTTTTAAGCCCTGGATAGATCTTTCTTAAACATACAGATAGCTAACATTTTCAAAATTCCGTGAATCCATTCATGATCCCAGAATTGTTACTTCTCAATGGCCATACTATGAAAGCTTTGAGTGATGACTATAAAAAATAAAAAGTACTGAATAAATGAGAATGTGTTTTTTCATGGGAAACTTTTAACTAAAGTTGTATTTTTATTACTTGGTTTTCTCATGTTTCTGGCAGTGATTTAAAAATCAATATTCTAATTGTGCTACAATGAAATACTAGTAAGAGTTCTGTCTTCACCTGCCACATTGCTCTTATCACAATTATTGCAGGGTAAGGCATTTTTGTTTTATTGCTCTGTCAGAGAAATTATGAGTGATTTAGCTGTGTAGATACTATATATCCTAATAGGACTTATATTTTCATAGTTATTTCCCAGATTACTATAGATCATATTAACTGCTCTGAAAAACACTTCAAAAAAGCTGATTGACAATTAGAATTTTCTCTACACCTGAAAAAAAGTCATCATTATGAGAGAACCTACTTTTCAGAATATTCAATCATGAAGAGAGAAAATCTGGCTTATCTCTTATCTTGATTTGAAAAAAATCAAAATAATATTTAAAAATGATATAGATTTACTTTCATGGAGAACAACAAAAAAACTAGGATTGACTCAATTTGAATCTTCTGCTTCCTAATGAAAATCTGTAATGAAGCTAACCCATTAGCAGTTTAGAAGTTTAAATCTAACTCATTAATATAAATGCATAGAAATTTAAACTCCAAAGAAGCAAATTTGTAGTGTAAGTCTCAGGGAATTGGTAGTAATAGCTCTATTATCAACTGGATTACATAATATAGAAAGAATAATTAAATCAGTGTGGCCAGAAATTTTTTTGAAGAAATCAGTTGTAAAAGTTGTACCTAAGAGAACAGGAATTAAGCTGAAACACATAGGGGAATGGGGGAAAAAATGGTTCTTATATATAAAATGGTTTATAGTATTAAATGTTTAAAACAAAACACAATTACCTGTGTGTGTATATATGTGTATGTACCTATATATTACATACCATAAATTGTAAATTATTTTACAAATATTAATAGGAAGGTCAGTGCCTGCTATTTTTAAAAGGCAATCTATAGTCCACAATACCAATTCTGTACTTTGACAATATTTTCTCTCTGAAACAAAGTTAAGTCAGACAAATTTATTAGGACTGTTTCATTCATTATTTATCCATATGCTCATGTCCATGTTTATAATATTTACATTTTTCTGATATTGAAAGAAGTGCTTGCTAGTTTTTAAAAATTTAGAATATGCAGAAAAATTTAGAATATATATAAAGAGAAGAAAAGAAAAATTCTATTTCCAATTTTTTTCTATGTCTAATCTTAGACAGTCCTTAGCTGCATAATTTCATACTCTTTGGCTTCTCAACATTATGTTATGGGAAGCGAGCCACATTTTATTAAACTTTCTTTGAAATCATTCTTTTAAATGTTGATATAATATTCCCTTGGAAATAGGTCTATTATTTAGATTATCCAATATTTGCCATTTTGAAGGCTATCAAATATATTCTTTGTAAATTAACTGTATGAATCAATGATAATTTCCATAAATTAGGTTCCAAGCAGAAATGTCAGTGACTTGATGGATGTTACCATTGATGTCTCCCCATAAGTAATGAAGGAGGGATTAAGTAGTACATAAACTGATTCCTGGTCATTACCTATAAATCTTCAGTGGTGACTCAAGGCTCCCCAAATGTCTGTAATGAAGAAATATTTATGGAACCCTTAAAGGGTGCCTAGCTCTGGGCTTCATATAGTGTAGGTAAGCATATGGACCATACACAGGATGTTCTCAGCTGATTTTTGTTTTGGTGGCGGGTGCAGAGATCATACTTACGTATGCACTATTTATTGAGTCCCTAAGATGGACCAGGCCTGTATGAAAAGCTCTTCATTCACACTTTCTCTAACAGTTATTGAACTCATAAACTCAGAGCCGCTGCCTTACATTAGAAAGTTTGCAATCCCATGCTCTTACCTATAAGGTAGAAATTGAGGATAGGACTTTCCTGACACCTTTCTTAGGAGTAAGACAATTATATTTCATGAAATAAAGTATTAGACCACCAGGGTTCCCCCTCCCTTTACTTGCATTGTACTCATGTTGCATGGAATTTCTCTTGTATTCTGATAAAAGTCTCTCTCTGCATCTTTGTGTACTAAACTTACTTGTTTTTCAGCCTTTTCTATCTCTTTTAAAACTTAGTTGCAAGGTGATGAGTCTATATCAGGATCTTCTAGGCAAATACTATTTCAGTTTAGAGAGTCAAATATGTTCCTCAACCTTTACCACTTGGGCAAAATAGGTTAGAATTTATGTTAATTAGCCACTCTTAACAGGAAAAGTGTTTATAAAATGCACTCTGCTTTGGCAAGCACATCTCTTTCTTGTGGGGAGGTCAAGATACTATTAAAAGTCAATATTATTTTATTGATTAATTTGATATAGCTATGCAACAACAAATGTTAAGGAAACATTGTATATTTTTTAAAAATCCACTTTTGCTTGTTTTCCCAGAAACTGACACAAATTTTGATGTTTTTTCAAAAGATATATTTTCTTTAAGAATGGAAAGTTTGTATACTTGAAATATTCTATTTAAATAGCATTATTAGAAGGAAGGAAATATCAGAACACTGGATAAGAAATGTATTTACATTGATCTAGAAGATGAGGAAAAATCTTCCAGAAACTATATTCTTTTCAGTATTAAATCTCTTGTTATGTATAATTGTCTACAAAAAAGGTCTCACAGCTTCTGAACAGGTTGTGTTGAGTGCTATGTAAAAATGAGTGTTTATACTTATAAAATACTTTTGTTCCTATGGTGACTGCTAAATATTCAGAGATAAGGAAATGGATCATACTTTCCTAATACCAATTCAAATAACCTATCATTATAAAATAAAAATATTAGTTTGTGATGCTAAGTCAAGTTCTTCCCTTCTTTTTTTGCTTTGCTAAAAATTATATATTTATTCCCTTATATTGGGGTTCTCAAAATGAAATAGACAATTCTTATTTGCTTTCTCTGATATGCCTATGACATCTGGGGGTGAAAGCACATCATATAAGACATGGTATTTTTTTTCCTTTGCCTATTCATTTTTAAATATTGTGTGAATTAGTTTAGTACTTTATCAGCAAATATATGTGAAAATGTGGAATTAGGAATAGACAGAGGAAAAGGGACAGCACAATTTTGGATGTTCCCAAATCCTCATATAAAATTAGACACAGCACCCAGAAGGCAAAACCAGAAGTACATGTAAAATATGTGCATCTACATTATATTAGTGTTGTCCATTTTACAAGTGATAAAACTGAGACACAGAGGAAATAACTAACCTGCCCACAGTTACCAAGTGAACAAGTTCATTAACTGAGGAGGATTTTAATATACAGGCATACCTTAGAGATATCACAGGTTAGGTTCCAGACCACCTCAATAAAGAAAATATCATGATACAGTGAGTCAAATGAATTTTTTGGTTTACCAGTGTATGAAAGTTATGTGTATACTGCAGTCCATTAAGTGTGCAATAGCATTATGTTTTTTTAAAAAAAGTGCACACCTTAATTAAGAAACACTTCATTTTTAAAAAATGCTGAACATCTTTTGAGCTTTCAGTGAGTCATAATCTTTTTGCTGGTAGAGGGTCTTGCCTTGATGCTGATGGTTGCTGACTGAACAGGGTGGTGGTTGGTGAAAGTTGGGATGGCTATAGGAATTTCTTAAGGTAAGACAATAATGAGTTTATAACATCAACTAACCATTTCATGGCTGATTTCTCTGTAGCATGAAATGTTATCCACAGTACAGCGCCTTTCAAAATTGGAGTCAGTTCTCTCAAACACTGCTGCTGCTTTATCAACTATAAATGTAATATTTTAAATGCTTTGTTGTGAGTTAATCAACAGAGTCTCTTAGCAAGAGAGCCAGTTTGTTCTTTGAAGCTTTAAAGCCAGGCATTGATTTTTCCTCTCTTTCTATGAAAGTCTTAGATAGGATCTTCTTCCAATAAAAGGCCGTTTTGTCTACATTGAAAATCTGATTTTCAATGTAAGCCACTTTCATTAATGATTTTAGCTAGACCTTCTGGAAAATGCTGCAGCTTCTACATCAAGACTTGCTGCTTCACCCTACACTTTTATATTACAGAGACAGCTTATTTCTTTTAACTTCATGAACCAACCTCTGCTAGCTTCAAACTTTTCTTCTGCAGCTACCTCATTTCTCTTAGCCTTCATAGAACTTTAGAAGAATTACTTGCTCTGGATTAGCATTGGCCTAAAGGAATGCTGTGGCTCATTTGATCTATCCAGATCACTAAAACTCTCTCCACATCAGCAATAAGGTTCTTTCACTTTCTAATCATTCATATTTCATGGCAGTAGCACTTCTAACTTTCTTCAAGAACTTTTCCTTTGTATTCATAACTTGGGTAACTATTTAGTGAAATAGACCTAGCTTTTGGCCTCTATCAGCTTTTGACTTGCCTTTACCACTAAGCTTTATCATTTCTAGTTTTTTATTTAAAGTGAGAGATGTGTATCTGACAAGGGGTTAATATCCAAAATATGTAAAGAACTCACATACCTCAAAAACCAAAAAGCAAATAACCCAGTTAAAAAATGGGCAGAGTATATGAACAGAAATTCTCCAAAGAAGAAATTCAGATGGCCAACAGGCACATGAAAAGATGCTATTCATCACTAATTATCAGAGAAATGCAAATTAAAACCACAATGAGATATCACCTCACACCAGTAAGGATGGTCAACATCCAAAAGACTAAGAACAGCAAATGGTGGCGAGGATGAGGAGAAAGGGAACACTCCTACACTGCTGGTGGGAATGTAAACTAGTTCAACCATTGTGGAAAGCAATATGGAGGTTCCTCAAAAAACTAAAAATAGAAATACCATTTGACCTGGGAATTCCACTCCTAGGAATTTACCCAGAGAATACAAGTTCTCAGATTCAAAAAGACATATGCACCCCTATGTTTATTGCAGCACTATTTATAATAGCCAAGAAATGGAAGCAACCTATGTTTCCATCAGTAGATTAATGGATAAGGAAGAGGTGGTACATATACACAATGGAATACTATTCAGCCATAAGAAAAAAACAAATCCTACCATTTGCAACAACATGAATGGAGCTGGAGGATATTATGCTCAGTGAAATAAGCCAGGCAGAGAAAGACAAGTATGAAATGATTTCCCTCATTTGTGGAGTATAACACCGAAGCAAACTGAAGGAACAAAACAGCAGCAGACTCACCGACTCCAAGAAGGGACTAGTGGTTACCAAAGGTGAGGGGTCGGGGAGGGCAGGTGGGGAGGGAGGGAAGTGGGGATTGAGGGATATTAAGACTGGCACACATGGTGTGGGGGGATCATGGAGAAGACAGTGTAGCACAGGGAAGGCAAATAGTGACTCTGTGGCATCTTACTACACTGATGGACAGTGACTGCAATGGGGTGTGGGTGGAGACTCGATAACATGGGTGAATGTAGTAACCACGTTGTTTTACATGTGAAACTATCATAAGAGTGTATATCAATAATACCTTAATAAAAAAAACTGAAGGAAAAATATAACAAAATAAAAAATAAAGTGAGGGGTGTGTGACGACTCCTTTCACTTGAACACTTAGAGACCATTGTAGGATATTAATTGGACTAATTTTAATATTGTTGTGTCTCAAGGAATAGGGAGGCCTCAGGAAAGGGAGAGATGCGAATGACTTATCAGTGGAGTGGTCCAAACACAAATTTAGTGATTAAATTCACCATTTTATATGGACCCAGTTTCATGGTGCCCAAGAACAATTACAATAGTTATAGTTATATAACTGATCACAGATCACCATAACAAATGTGATAATCATTTAAAAGTTTAAAATATTGTGAGAATTACCAAAATATGACACAGAGACAAGAAGTAAGCAAATGCTGTTGGAAAAAATGGTGCCAATAGACTTGATTAACACAGGGTTGCCACAGACCTTCTATTTGTAAAAATTGCAATATCTTTGAAGCACAATAAAGCGAAGTGTAACAAAACAGTTATGCCGTATAGGTCTCTGTTCCATACCTGTTCTAATGAATACCCACCTCTATCAGTAGTGGAATTTAGTTGTGGCCAATGACTAAACTTATCTTTTATCTTAGTGTTGCAGGATAGAGATTAGTGGCCTAGGAGATTAGACTCAACAATGTATGATCTTTTCATTTCACTTGGCATTGCATGAAAGCCAGATAGTACTCAATCACAAGTACCTTCCAATAAGGAAGATCAACATATTAATACATCGGTGTTTTCTGTATTTTAATTCCCCTGAGCAAGCAAATATCAAAAGAGTGGCCAAGTATTTACTTTTCATCATTAAGTTAGATGTCAGATCCACTAAGAAGTCCTTACCTTGCTCATATATTCAAAAGAAGGTCCCCTCCTAATGCTTCTATGACTAATTACTCTCTACTCCAGACTAGATGATAAACTTCAAGTTCCTTGTAGATACAAGGAAAATTATGAGAGACTTTGAAATTCAGTGATTATCCTGATCACCTCTAACTGTTGTTTTTTTTTCTGCCTTTGTTTGTCATTAATTAGGCTACTTTACCTGTGTATAAACAGAAAATCACTTAAGAAATGCTGATATTGTACAAAAATTATATCCAGTAGAAGGCAATTGAGTATCACCCTGTAAATATTAACCAGTTTTTCTATCCACTTATAAATTCACTTCTGTATTCCTCTACTGACTATAAATGTCTGGATTTTGAAATCTCTTTTGAACTAGCTGTAATATCATACTAATTTCCATATTAATGAGTTAAATAAATAAAATATTAATAAAGTAATTTTACTTTATTGTTATATAAATAATATATAATATATATATTTATAACAAATATATATATAAATTACACAATGTATATAAATAATACATAAAGAAATATTTATTATATAAATAAAGTCATTTTATTTATTAACTTTGTTATATCTATATAACAATCATTGTTTCACCTACTTTTAAAAACTTTGATCTTTAAGGAGATCCTTGTTCTCTGTACTGTACCAATATTGAAATTCTGGCAAATTTCTACCACAGAAAAGGTACTATATAAATACTGAATGAAATAACTGTTTCTAGTTCTGATGCTTGGGATATAGTTGTGTTGAACTGTGTTACAGAATTTATAGCACAGGTTTAGATAGAAAGATAGACCTAATTAAAAATGAACTCAAGTCAAAAAATAATACCCATGTTCTTGATCACTGAAAAGGAATCTCAGACAGTTGATTGGTTTTAGACTCTTCCCAAGACTAAATCAACTTTGGAAGATCCTGACTAAAGAAGAACTATACATCACAAGATTTGTATTGCTGAGAGGTAAAACCTTCCCACTAGTATTCTTTCCAGAAATATCCAGTAAGTTACACCTATGACTAAAGTGATTTTATCAGCCCCCTCCACCCATTCAACATCAAAAGTATTCATGTTCATTTCTTCACTTAAAATCTCTAAGACCACATTAATAGAAAAGTGTTACTCATTAATCTTCTTTCCTTGAGGCCTTGCACCTAATTCTCTACATTTTTATTCTCACTATGTTTCTTGTAACTCACTTACTTCTTGATGGACACATTCTTCCTACAGCTGACAGAACAGTCGTCTCCTTCCTTGCAATTATCCATTCATTCTTACTGTGTTGTTCTTCCAAGAGTTTACTTATTCTAGTTCCTCCCCTTCTCCTATCAAGCATAATATATTTCAATACCTTACCTAGATCTTCATGAATATAAGTTCAGGTGGTCAGAATTCATTCAGTAGACAAATATTTATTTTTATGTATTAAACTGCACCCCCTGGTAAAATAGGATGATAAAAAGAGGAATAAAGCCTGTCCTCCTAGGATTTTAGAGGAAACAAAAAGATCAAATAAATAACGAAAACAATGTGTGATGGATGTTTGTAGGGCTTGTCTAGAAGCACTGAAACCCCCTCACCCTCGTAGGAGGGGGCATCACAGTAAGTCCTATTGAAATTGAGACAAAAAGAAAAACAATATGTAGAATGTTTGGTATGCCTAAAAGAATATTATAAACAGGACTGAAACCTTGTGAAAAGTTTATCACAATGAAAGTTTATATCACACTGAAACAAAATCTAGTGTGGCTGCTCCTGGTATAACAGATCCTTGGACAGTTCTGTAAGTAGCTAATTAAGAATCCAAACTTCTTTCCTCTTGCAAACCTGTTCTTCATCCTATGGTCTTCAGAGTCACCATGAATGGAAAAACAAGAGCCTGTAGGATTTTAAGGCTGCACCATGTAATAGTGTACATAACTTCCATCCCCATTCCATTAGGCAAAATTCAGTCCAACTGGGAAATGCCATTTAAATATATATTTAGAAGGAAAAAAGAATAGTTAAGTGTGTACCAGAATCTATTCCTGCTACATCAGTTGTTTCCCATTCAAGTATTCTATGAACCACAGTTTAAGACACACAGTGCTACAAACACTATTGGTCAGTAACTCACATGACTCTTCATTGCCCTTCTGTGTGACCACCTCCACTGATACAGTTTTTGTCAAGGGTATGATGGGGCATGTCCACTGAAAGGACAGGGATTCTGGGAAATATTCTGATTTTTTATTAGGAAAATAGATCTGTATATATCCAGGTCTTTTCCTTTTTTCTTGAGTAGAATTTAAAAGCTTTCTGTTGGAGAGCCAAGAGAGTCATACAGATACCAATCTAGCTTCTTATCCAGATTGAGCCATGGGAAAACTGACCAGTAAAATCAGATAAAAACAACGAGCACCTAAATTTAACACATCACTGGTTAAATTTTCTATTGCTTAACAATTTCTTACAGATGCACTTAGACAATCTCCAATATTTCCTACTTTACTTTGGAAAAGAGAATGGTTTTCATAAATTTACTTTGCAATACATACTCATCAAATCTATTCATATATAAAATTCCATATATAAAAATTACACTTTAAAAAGAATGTAAATCTCTATTTACCTAATGTATTTTATAAACACTAAAAACTTTGAGTCAAAACAGTGTAATGACTCAAAAAGAATTTACAAAATGTTTTTTTAACTCTATGACAGCTGTTATGATTTTATTTTTTCCAGTTTATTGAAGTATGATTGACAAATAAAAAATACATATTTTAGGTGTGCATGATGGCTTGATATTCATGTGCATTGTGAAATGATTACCACAATCAAGATAGTTAACAAATCTATCATTTCACATAATTACCATCTTTGTATATAAATACATTTTCTTTATCCATTCATCCAGCAATGGATACTGAGTTTGTCTCCATATCTTGACTATTGTAAATACTTCCACAGTAAATGAAAGGGGTGCAGATATCTTTTCCAGATAATGATTCTGTTTCATTTGGAAGTGGAATTGTTGGATTATATGGTAGTTCTATTTTTAATTTTCTAAGGAACCTCCATGCTATTTTTTCATAGTGGTTTCACCAGTTTACATTCCTCCCAACAGTAATACAAGGGTTCCCTTTCCATCACATCCTCACCTACACTTGTTATATTTGTCTTTTTGATTAAACCTATTCTAACAGATGTGAGGTGATATCTTATTGTTTTGATTTCCATTTCTCTGATGATTAGTGATAATAAACATCTTTTAATATACCTTTTAGCCATTTGTATGTCTTCTTTGGGGGAAAAAATGTTTGTTCAGGTCCTTTGTACTTAAATTGAATGTTTTTCTACTGAGTTGTATGAGTTCTTATATGTTATAGATATTAACTCTTTATCAGATATGTGATTTGCAAATATTTTTTCCCATTCTATAGGTGACATATTTTCATATTTCTCATGGTTTCCTTTGCTATACAGAAACTTTTTGATTTGATGTGGTGTAACTCTGGGGTGGTGGTGTGGGAAATATGTTCCCATCCCAGGACAAATAACCTTTGAAGCCAAAATCAGTCAAAGGGAGAAATAAAGTGAGAGAAACCCATTTATTGCTCACAAGCAGTTGTCTACTTCTGTTCACCCTTGTCTCATGTGACCTGGCTGTAAAAGGACCCCACCAAACCTCTCTAGTCCCGTGCACACTTACATTCCACCCTCTTTATAATCATTTATTGACATGGAGATGGATTACTTCTCTCCACACCTTGGTAACACCTACTGATATGGAGATGCACTAAGGCAAGGGGAGAGATTTTTGAAATATTGCAGTTTTACCCACATGTGGTCTCACTTGATTATTTTTTATTTTGTTGTATGTACTTTCAGTGTCATATCCAAAAAATATACTGCCAGTACAATGTCAAGGAGCTTTTTATCTATGATTTCTTCTAGGAGTTTTATGGTTTCAGGTCTTACATTTAAGTCTTAAATGCTAGTTATTTTTAAAGGAAAAGTATTTCATGTTCAAAATAAAAATAATGAAGAGTATGATCATATCTTCAATATTTTAAGATGATACTAAAAGGAATTTTCTCTATTCATGATAAAAATTATTTTCCACTCACCTACATCTTTTTTCTAAAGTAAGATCACTTAGTTAAATCTGTTTAAATACTAATTTTCTGACATGTAATTTTTTTTATTATTTATTTAAGTAAATAATTCAAGTTGCCTGATTGCTAGAAAATCCTGTAGGTAAATAAATACTGTAAGATGAAAGGTGCCAGAATTCTGATGATAATTTTCATTCTTTGACTCTGTAGAGGTGCTGGACACAGACTCATTTTTTAAATAGAGCAAAACTCGAAATTATGGACTAGACAAATCAATAATTCTTTATACATGTCAGTTGAAGTAATTATCTTGGTTCGCTAATTACCTTTAAGAAGAGATTTCACTAAGCTAAAGCCTTTAGAGGTACAAATGAAAAATATCTTTTTATTTCCCCCCTTACTGTGAAACTGAAGTCTGAATTCTTAATTTGGATTTTCAATGACAACTTTATCCTTCAAATTAAATTTTCTCATTGTTTTCAAAAAACTCTTTGTAAACTTCTGAACTTAGAACACAGTTTAAATCTGCAAAGAATAAAGTAAACCCACTATACTTTGAAAGATTTACAAGGCTGCTAATATGAATATGAGTTTGCATTTGGAAGAGTTGATTGATTGAAGCAAAAGATACTGATTGTTTCTTTAAACTTGAAAAAGTAAATTTTACATAAACAAGGTGCCTTATATTACCTGAAAGAATTGCTTATGTGATATGCTGAAATATTATTCCTCAGTAATTAATCCAATTTGCAAAATATGTAAATATTAAAAGTGAAGCCAAAGAAATTATTTCTTAAGGAAACTTATACAAATGTTCTATCCTGCTATTTAGATGACTGAAATTGCCCCTACTACCCCTCTATCATGTCACAAATTGAACAGTGGAAGTGTATGTTTTGTTACTTAGTAATTCCAAACTAGAATGATGCCAGATATAATTGTTTTAGAGACACGAACCTATTAATTTGCTTGCCAAAACTTCTTTTCTATATGGCCATGTGTGGGAAGTGTCACACAATTGGGTGGACACAAGGAAGTTGAATCCCATTAAATTGCTTTACTAAATGCAAAGAGATAAATCACTTAATGTCATCATCTCCTTGACTGATGTGAATGACAAACCTAGTAACTTTTTTAAACTCTGTTCATATTACAAAGGTCACCAGTATAATACAAAAAAACTTTTCCTAGTCCAGTAGGCTTCCTTTTATCAGATTGACCTGTCTCCATGTAGTCCACAGTTTTCCTTTGAAAGAACCCAGGTCTTATCACTTACTTCTACATTGTTTTTCTTTTATTTGGGCTTTTATTTGAATTGTCCTTGGAGTTTTTGATATCTTATATCTTCTTTCCCTGGATTGCCTGCAATTCAGTTGCAAACTAGTCATTTTCTCCCAACATTTCTTAACATCTAATTTCCAGAATGAATTACATCAATGCTTTTTTTTTCCTGGCACTTTTAGAGATGAGATGAATGAAGTAGTCTGCTTCAGTAGAAACAGACTGTTTTCCACATTTCTCTTAGAATTCCTTTTAATCTTTGTCATGCAGTCAAGGATTTGAGACAGGCAAGATTTTCGTGTGTGACTGACACATATATATTTAACTTGGTAAAGGGATGGGCATTTGGCAGGGGGCCCAAGGTCCAGAATATTAAGATTTCTCTGTTAGTTTGAGATAAAAGCACTGTGACCTTCAAATAGTCAAGATGTAATTTCAGCTACTCCTAAGGATTTTTTTTCTTATTTCCTCAATAGCTATAGAGTCAGCAACAATGTTCCTATAATAAACCTCCTACCTGGTTTACAGCCATTAAATATTTAAAGGTAGGCAGAACCTTACCGGTGATTCAGTTGGGAGTTTTTCAATCTAGGTTCTAGAGTGAGGATATTCTTCTATCTTCTCAGGAGTTAGGGAAAAGCCAAAAGTTGAGAGCTCAAGATGGAATAGCATATTACTCTTCTATGAAAGTAGTTCCTATTTATCTGATTTTAAAGTTCTACTTCAAATTTTATGAAATATCAATCTTAATGATTATTTATAAATCCCCTATTTTCTGTTTTTCAACTTCTATTGTTCAGGCATGATAAGAATAAATATTTCCATGACTGTAACTCCATTTACAATTATAAGTCATCAGAATCCATTTTATTCATTCATATTAGTCTCAAACTCATGGAGAGGCCCTACCCTTCCCCAAACCTGTCTGTGAGGGCACACACAGGAAATTCAAAAATACTGAAACTGCCATGCCTGGGCAATAATCCCAGCAAAGCTGTCTCTGGGAACCGCCAAAGTCACACTCAGTGACACACTGTGCCTAACTGAGTGGAAACTTCTTAATTGTCAATACCCTAAAGTTGTAGGAGTTTGAAAAGAAATTTAATATCTCTGAGCTCTTAATGCAGAAAGAAACACTCTGTTCTCTTCCTATGTGGGGAAGAATTTCACTTCCTTAGCTATGTTAATTAATCGGTCCCTAGACAGTGTTTTGACTTTCAGAGATTTTACCAAAAGAATTATATCAGTTCTTTTAAGCAACTCCTCCTCATATTAGATTCAGGCACACATTGGTGAAGATCAGGCTATAAATAATATGATAATTAACACTAGGCTCTTCGGTTGCCCCTTCTTTTCCTTCCTCACTAAAACCCTGAGAGAGTTTTTAGACCTCATGTGGCTGCACTTTATTTTTCCTGGTGATTGGGTATTTCCCAGGTTGTTCCATGGTTCCTCCTGTAAATAGTTCATAGCAGGACATGGCCCTCAGACCCTTAGGTGAGACTCCTTTATGCATGAATAGGTAAGCAAAGCTAGGGTTCAAGCTGACACAGGGAATTGAGATCCAGACAGGTGGCAATGACTTGCCCAAAGTCCCACAGCCAGTGACAGGACAAAAAAACACAGTTTACTGATTCCCAGTTCACTGCAGCACACAACTTCTCAGAAACTTGGGTGACACCTCTTTAAAACACACTCATTCAATATCATTTGATACCAAATAACATTAAGGTCACCTTGAAAATAGAATCGGTAAGAAATAGATATTAGAAGAAGAGTTAATTCCTATTTCCTTGATTTTTACCTAATGCCCTTTTTCACTTCCACAATCCCATGCAGGATACTGCATCCATTTAGTTGCTATGTCTCCTTAGTCTCCCCTTGACCATGACAGTTTCTCAAACTCATTTTGTTTTCCATGACATTGAGAGTTCTTGTGGAGTACCGGTCAGGTGAGGTATATTGTAAGACATTCCTCTATTGGGATTTGTATGATGATTTTCTCCTAATTAGACATGGGTTTGGGGTTTTAGAGAGGAAGATCACAGAGGTATCATTTTCATTATGTTATATCAGGGTACATTTTACCAACATGATTGATGTTGACCTTGGTCATTCACTCTCTGAAGTAATGTTTGTAATTTACCCCACTATAAAGTTGCTCTTTCCCCCCAGTCCCCCCTTTCTATACTTTACTCTTTGGAAAGAAGTCTATATCACAGTTCACACTTCATGAGTGGGGAGTTACATTTCCCCTTTTAGGGTGGAGAATCTAAATACATTTTTGGAATTCTTCTGTATAGAAGAATTATCTCTTCTCCCCATTCATTAATCTAACATTACTTAATTTTATTGCTCAAATTGTTCTAGCTCTGGCCATTGGAAACTCCTTTTTTTACTTCATGCACTCTTTGACAAACCCCAATAATGTGGGGGGGTTGCTTCTTTTTTAGGATTTCCTCCTCGTGGCACACCAAGGTTTTCCAGGCTCATCTTGTATATTTCTTACCCAAGTCCTAGAATTAGCTATTTCTCCAAGGAACACTGGTTCCTTTTATTGTAAATTACTATTAAAAACCAAGATATGGGCCCTAGGTATGCACATTGTGTATTGGATTAATGAATGTGGGAAAAGAAATAGTCACTATTTGAATCATTTTTTTCAAAAGAATTCAATTCACCATTTGAATGTCTTTCATTTAGTTCAATATATTTTTGTTCAATGTAACATTTTTCTAAGTGAAAATATGTCCAGCCAGGGTAACATTTTAACTGAGAGTTAATGTATTGCCAATCCTTAATACCTTAGTGTGTGTAAAATCATTAGATCCCCTGATAGCTGTAATAATGGACACTAACTGCATAGGTACAAGAAGTTATTTGGTTCTTAAGAGCATTGATGTTAATACTAGACTGGAGAAAAATATGTTTTGTCCTGTGTAGTTTGTGACTAATAACTAATCTCCCCAAATCTCGATTTTCTCATGAATTAAAGGTTTGTAGAATATGTACCATTGAAAGTTGTTATGAAGATTAAACAAGATTGCACACATGTTATCCTAATGCCATATACACAGTAAGTACCCAATAAATATTAACCATTATTTTGCATTCCCCAGGAATGGGAATTTTAGTAAGAGTTTGGTAGAGAGGTGTTATTTTACTTTGTAAGGATTGACAATATTGGAAAAACCCCAAGTGGATATCAAAGGGATTTTTAAATTTTTTCTGAAACCTAAGGCATCCATTACTGGAAAGTTGGAAGAAAGGGGAAACAGATTAAGGAAAAAGGAAATATTTTATTGAATGCTCGCATGGGTTAAAGTATATCCATGATGGATGTTGAAAAGAAACATGGTGTCTATTACCAGGTATTATAAAGGGTGCTCCTGGCATGGGAAACTGAAAATCGGCCAGATTCATTCCATCAACAAACAGTTACTGACAGTACACTGTGTGTGGCACAGGCACTAATCTAAGTCCTAAGGATACAACAGTAAACAACACGGGGATAAAAGTCTATGCTCACATTGAAATGTTCATGGAGAGGTAATATTTTCCTAGGCTAGAAGTAGAGCTTCAACTAAAATGGGTGTTTCATGTTACAATGACAAAAAGTAGGTTATGCTTTACTCTTCTGAAATATATCAAGATAACTTCTAAAATGTAATCACATATTTATTATTCACTTAACATGTATGAATCACTATGGTAACCCCTTTACTGGATAATTAAACTCTCACAACAAATTTATGATGTAGGTGTCATTATTATCTCATTTCTTCCAATGAAGAAACAGAATCACAGAGAATGTAATTAACTCTCCTGAGATTACACACCTAATAAATAATACAGTCAATATTCACACCCAGACTTTCTTAAGTCTGACACCAGAGCTAGTAAGCACTACCCTAAACAGTGACGTTTAAGACAAATAAGAACGTTCTCTACTAGACTGCTGCGGTCATCATTTTTCCCTAAGATTCAACAGAGGATAGTCAATTGGCACATTTCCAATACTTTCTCCCTGTGTAGTCATTCCCTTCCAAATCCATAGGCATGAGTCATGCAGGAAAAAAATATGAGCCAAAGTGGGGCTGCATTTTTTGCAGCTTAGGTCACACATTTTTTTAAATTAAATACACAAAAATCAATACACTAATAGGCCTGGGAGCTATATAATTCTTCTGTAAGTATTAAAGGGGATATATGTATATATGAATAATCTGGAGTATGCCTTTAAACATAGCTTTATAGTTTTTAAATACACCTATCCCATGCCTAGTCTGCAAAGAATACATCAAATTTAATATTTTGTGTAAATAACTTAGCCAGTGTAACATTAATAAGAACTGTAATAGTAGTTGGCAATGAAAGCATTCTGTAAGTAAGGGCTAAAGAGCAGAAAAAATAACTCAAGAAATATCCAATAACTATAAAAGCAAAAATCCCTAGAATACATGAATTCTTGATTTCTTTAATGGATTGCCATTTTTTAGGCAAGGAAAGAGTACTAATCTCAAGCCATTTATAAAGGATCTAAAAGCCACAGATTTAAATATCAAAATCACTCTTTCCTATTTAGTCACATAATGAAAATTGTGATGATTTACTCATAATTTGTCTTCTACAGCTGTCTTTTATTTTACCAGATCATCACTTATAAGTCTTCTTTTAGTCTACCTAGAATTTTCTTTATAGTACTGTGTTTCCTTTTAATCATTTCAAATATTGTAAAATACTCTGTTACAATTTGTGTTTCCTGTATAAGATATAGAATTAAATAATAGTCTCAAGTTTCATCTAAATGCAGGGAACAGACATAAGAAGTTATAGTGCCATTTATAAGAATTAGGTATAACAGCATTTCTCATTTAGTATTTTATTGCCATTTCACATTTATAATTACAGTACAAAAGTGATTTTAAATCTTTCTTATGCTAGTCGTCTTTGCAGTACCATGAATTATGCAAGTGCTGCTATTTTTAGTTTTAACTTGTTAAGTATAAAAAAATGCTAACATTCATTCTCTTAAATTGAAATGGGCGGTATGTCATAATTAAATACTGGAACAGATTTTCTCTGCAGAAGATCTACGTGTTATGTACATGTTGTATGATTGAGAACAAGTCCCATTACCCCTTTAAAATATAGGCTACTCATCTGTAAAAGTTAGGTCAGTCTTATCTGCTTCATTCAGTGGTTGTAATGATAAATGTTAATGTAAATAATAGATTGCTTGACATAGAATATGTTGCTTTCTAATGCATGAAAACTTTTAAATATATTAAGTATTCTTCCTTTTCTCAAAGAATATCATCTTCATTTCTTAAACAAATTGGTAATTAAATAAGTATTGGTTTTGTAAATTCAAATTCATTAGCAAGAGAATGTAACAGGAATGCTTTTTGATATTCATAGAATGCCAGGGGCATTCAAGTTTGGGACTTAGAGAACTTTTATTTATATGTATATTTATTTTTATTGAAGTATAGTTGATATACAATATTATATTTTGAAGTATACATATAATGATTCAACAGTTATCTACATTATTAAATGCTCACTCCAACTAGTGTAGTTATTATCTGTCAACATAGAAAGATGTTACAGCATTAGTGACTATATATATTATCTATGCTATACTTTCATCCCTTGACTAATTTATATTATGATTGAGATGTTTGTGCCTCTTTATTCCCTTCACTTATTATAACCTTCACCCTAACACCTATGCCATGGTAACCACCAGTTGCTTCTCAGTGTCTATGACTGTATTGCTGTGTTGTTTGTTTTCTTTTGTTTTCATATTCCACTTATAAGTGAAATCATATAGTATTTGTCTTTTTCTGGCTGGCTTATTTTGTTTAGTTAGCATAATATCTTCTAGGTCTATCTATATTGTTGCAAATGGCAAGAGTCCTTTCTTTTCATAGCTGAATAATATTCCATTGAACATATATACCCTGTAATTTTTATCCTTTTACCTATCAAGGAACATTTTGGTTATTTCCATATCTTGGCTGTTGTAAATAATGTGGCAATAAACATAGGGGTGCATATAGCTTTCTGAATGACGGATTTTGTTTTCCCCAGATAAATTCCTAGAAGTGGAATTACTGAGTCTTCTGGTATTTCTATTTTTACTGTTTGAGGAACCTCTATGATGCTATCCATAGTAGCTGTACCAATTTACATACCCACCAACAATGTAAGAGGATTCCCTTTTCTCCCCATCTCCACCAGCACTTGTTACTTCTTTGCTTTTGGAATAGTGGCCATTCTAACTGGTGTGAGGTGATATCACATTGTGGTTTTGATATTCATTCGATGATTAGTGAAGTGGAGGATCTTTTCATGTTCCTTTTGGACATTGCTTTTCTTCTTTAGAAAGTGTCTATTCAGGTCTTATGCCCATTTCTTAACTGGGTTTATGGGTTTTTTTTTTTTTTTTGCTGTTTAGTCTCATGATTTCTTTATATATTTGAGATGTTAGCCCTTTATCAGATATATCATTTCAGAATATATTCTCCCATACTGTAGGTTGCCTTTTTGTATTATTGATGGCATCCTTTTCTGTACAGACTTTTTCTGTTAAGGTAGTCTCACTTGTTTATTTTTGTTTTGTTTCTCTTGCCCCAGGAGACATATATCCAAAAAGAAATTACTCATTCTTATGTTAAAGGGATTTTTACCTATTATTTCCTGTAAGAGTTTTATGGTTTCATATCTTGCATGTAGGTCTTTAATCCAGTTTGAATTTAGTTTTGTATATGGTATTAGACAGTAATGCAGTTTATTATCTTGCATGTAGCTGACTAGTTTTCCCAACACCATTTACTAAATGGACTGTCTTTCCCCCATTTTATAATCTTGCCACCTTTGTCCTATATTAATTACCCATATACTTGTGGGTCTATTTCTGGGCTCTCTATTCTTGTGCCAGTACCATACTGTTTCACCTACTGTAGCTTTGTAGTATAGCTTGAAGTCAGGGAGTATAATACACCCAATTTTGTTCTTTCTCAAGATTGCTTTGGGTATTTGCAGTCTATTGTGGATCCATATAAATTTTAGGGTTATTTTCTCTAGTTCAATGAGAAAAAACCTTTGGTATTTTGATAGGAATTGCACTGAATCTGTAATTTGCTTTGGGCCAGATGGCCAACTTGACAATACTAATTCTTCCTAAACATAAGCATGAGATAGATTTGCACTTATTTGTGTCTTCTTCAGTTTTTCTCATCAGTGCCTTATAGTTTTCAGACTACAGTTCTTTCACCTTCTTGATTAGGTTTATTCATAGGTATTTATTCTTTCTGATGCAATTGTAAATGGATTTGTTTTCTTGATTTCCCTTTAAACCAGTTTGTTATTAGTGTATAGGAATGAAACAGATTTCTATATATTGATTGTGTATGTTGTGACTTTGATGAATCCAGTTATTAATTCTAATAGTGTTTTTGTTGAATCTTTAGGGTTTCTATATATAGCATCATGTCATCTGGAAAGTGACAGTTTTACTTCTTACTTACCAATTGGATTCCTTTTTTCCCTTAATCTTGTCTGATTGCCATGGCTAGGATTTCCAGTTCTATACTGAATAAATGTAGTGAGAGTGGACATCCTTGTCATAGTCCTGATCTTAGAAGAAAAGCTTTCAGTTTTTCATCATTGAGTATGATGTTAGCTGTGGGTTTGTCATATATGGGCCTTTATTATGTTGAACTATGTTCCCTCCATACCCATTTTGTTGAGAATTTTTATCATAAATGGATGTTCGATTTTGTCAAATGCTTTTTCAGCATCTATTGAGATGATCATATTTTTTTTATCCTTCCTTTTGTTAATGTAGTATATCACATTGATTGATTTATGGAAAATGGACCATCTTTGCATCCCTGGAAACATTCCACTTGGTCATGATGTATGATCCTTTTGATGTATTTTTGAATTTGTTTGCTAATAGTTTGTTGAGGATTTTTGTACCTATGTTCATCAGGGATATTGGTCTATTTTTTCTTTTTTGCAGTGTCTTTGTTTTTGGTATTAGAGTGATGCTGGCCTTATAGAATGAGTTTGGAATTATTCCGTCCTTTTTCATTTTGTGGAATGCTTTAATAAGGATGGATATTACCTCTGTTTTAAATGTTGGTAGAATTCATCTGTAAGGCCATTTGATCCTGGAATTTTGTTTTTTGGGAGTTTTTTTATTACCAATTCAATTTCATTACTAGTAATTGGTCTGTTCAGATTTCCTGTTTGTTCCTGGGTAAGTTTGTACATTTCTAAGAATTTGTCCATTTATTCTAGGTTTTCCAAATTAAGGGCATGATTTTTTTGAAGAATTGTCTTATAATTCTTTGAATTTCTATGGTGTCACTTGTAACTTCTTTTAGGTTTCTGATTTTGTTTATTTGTGTCCTCTCTTTTTGTTTTCTTTTTCTCTTTTTTTTTTTTATAACTCCGGCTTAGGATTTGTCTGTTCTGTTTATCTTTTTGAGGAATCAGCTCTTGGTTTCACAGATTTTTCTATTGTTTTCTTATTCTCTATTTTATTTATTTCTACTCTGATCTTTATTATGTGCCTCCTTCTAGCTAACATTGGGCTTTGCTTTTTTTTCTTTTTCTTGATCCTATAGCTGTGAGTTTAGGTTGTTTATTTGAGATTGTTCTTGATTCTTGAGGTAGGCTTGTATCACTATGTACTTCCCTCTAAGAGTCACTTTTGTGGCATCCCACATATTTTGAACATTTGTGTTTCTGTTTTCATTTGTCTCCATGTATTGTTTGATTTTCTCTTTCATTTGTTCATTGATCCACTGATTACTTAGAAGCATGCTGTTTATCCTCCATGTGTTTGTGTGTTTTTTGGTTTCTTTATGTAGCTGATTTCTAGTTTCATGCCATTGTGGTCTGAGAAGCTGCTTGATATAATCTCAATCTTTTTGAATTTGTGAGGCTCTTTTTGTGTCCTAATATGTGATCTATTCTGGAGCCCATGTGCACTGAGAAAAATGTGTTTCCTGCTGCTTTTGGGTGGAATGTTAAAATCCCCTAATATGATTGTATTGCTATTTCCCCCTTTACTTCTGTTGGTATTTATTTTATATATTTAGGTGCTTATATACCGAGTGCACAGATATTTACAATTGTTATATCCTCTTGTTGGGCTGATCACCATATCACTGTGTAATATCCTTGTCTCTTTTTACTTTCTTTGTTTTTAAGTCTATTTCATCTGATGTAAGTACTGCTTTTTTGTCCATATTATTTGCATGCAATATGCATCCCTTCACTTTCAGTCTAAGAATATCTTAGGTTTGAAAAATCAGTGTCTTACAGACAGCAAATAGATGGGTCTTGTTTTTTTATCCAATCAGCCATCCTATGTCTTTATTTGTTGCATTTGGTGCATTTGCATTTAAATTATTTATTATAGATATGTACTTATTGACATTTTATTTGTTTTATGGTTGTTTTTGTAGTTCCTCTCTGTTCCTTCTTATTCTCTGATACTTTTATCTTGATATTTGATGGTTTTCTTTATGGTTAGGCTTGAATTCCTTTCTTAAAAAAATTTGTATATCTATTATAGGCTTTAGGTTTGTGGTTATCATAAGGTTCATAGTTTCTTAAATATAGAACAGTCTATTAAGTTGATGGTCATTCAATTTCAAACCCATTCTGAAAGTACTTTTTTTCTACTCTTCTTCCTCCTCTACACTTTATATACATTATGTAATAATCCACATCTTTTGTGTACCCCTTGACTAATTTTGTGTATACTTGATTTTAATGCTTTTGTTCTTTTAACTTCATACTTGCTTTGTAAGTAATGTATCTACTACTTTTACTGGAGGTTTATTTTCACTCATGAAAAATATTTACACAGAAGAGCATTTCCATCTATAGTAGTTCCTTTAACATATCCTGTAAGGCAGGTATGGTGGAGACAAATTCTTTTAACCTTTGTGTACCTGGGAAACTTTAAATTTCTTCTTCCATTCTGAATGATAATCTTGCTGGGTAGAAAATTCTTGGTTATACATTTTTCCCTTTCAATACTTTGAATATTTCATGCTACTCCCTCCTGGCCTATAATGTTTCTATTGAGAAATCCGTTGATAGCCTTATGGAGTTTCTCTTGTAAGTAACTTTCTGCCTTTCTTTTGCTACTTTTAAGATTCAAGGACATAAAAATTTTAAAAGTCATATTTGCAAGTAGGTGTATGTCAGGTTTCAGCCCAGCTGTATTTGTATATATACATCCCATGTGTGAGTGTCTCTGCCTTTGTATATCTTAACTGGGAGAAGAATGTGATTCACTTCCTCAGTTTCAGTTTCAAGGTGTTTTTCTGATCTTGCAAGTGTTGGATTAGTGTAAAAGTTGTATCTAGCCTATGGAGGTTTGAAAAAGAGAAAGAGAAATGACTGAAAATCTGAGTTAAGGTATTTTAAAAGAAACATAATACATATCATGTTATTTCAACAACTACATAGAAGAGGGGTCAGGATATTGATATTCAACTTCAAATTGATCACTGTCAATTAGAGGTATGATCTGGAAACAATACTAACACTTAGTATGGAAAAATTGAATGGCAAACTGTATTTAACGATGAAAATTGACGTGTTTTTAGAAGTATTCTGATCTAGGAAGCAACTGGGACAAAAAGCTGGCATGAGTCAGTAGCACAATGTTCTACATTTCTTTTCCTTTAAATAGGCCCTTTATTGTATTGTATTTAACACAGATTTTAAAAATGGTAGTACAAGCAATGTCTGAGTATTTCCTCTGTATTCAAAATTCCTGTACTCAAACATGAATTTTAAGTAAATGTAAAAGGAGATAGCAATAGCTATAATTAACATTGCTCTATTTATGGCTTACTTATTTTGTTTTAATTTACCTTTTAAATGTACTATTTTCTGGAAATGTTAAAAGAAAAATTTTATTAAGGACACAAGCGCATGAAAATTTCTTTAATAGAATTAATATAACAACAATAATAATAGTGGCAGCCAATATTCATTGATTGTTGTAAATGCCAATGTGATATGTTTTGTTGAATTACCCTCTGCTCTATCAATTTACTTATTTTTCAGACATTTAACAGGTATTTGGAGAAGGTCAATAAATTATTCATGGTCACATACAACATGCACACACTGATTTTCATTTGCCTTGAGAATGTAAGCAGGTGAAAGTTGCAGCTATAAAGGAATATTATTAACACTAGAGATTCTTAAACAACAAAGCAATTGCCAAGGTGATGCTACAAGATCCACTGAAATGACAACAGCTTCTCTTCTTTTGAGTTCATTTAAGAGTTGTTTTTAGAGGTGGACTTCTTATCATGAGCTTTAGGAGCTTTGACTGGGCCTTTAAATTGTATGCAAAATCATCTTGTGTGTGGATATGAGGATGTGCACAGGTATCAGTGTAAGTTATGTATTTGGATGTATGAATGGATATGTTTGGGTATATATTTAGGAGACAGAAAGTCCAATAGTATCCATCTTATTTTCAAAAGTTCCCATGACACACAAAAAAAGTTTACAAGCAAGCCATTGCTTTATAGGGAGCAATATTTAGATTGTTAAAAGATTAACTGAGGCATATTAAATTTTTTAAGCTTATTTGAGCAATAAATCAATTGAAATTGTGCAGTGCCTAACCCAAAGTGGTAAGAAATGCATTCTCCCCACGGGATACAGGGAAGACTTTTAAAGAGATATGTCGACACCAAAGAAAAAAAAATTATTTGATTGGCTATAACTTATTTACCTTATTTAGAAAAGCCTTGCTATTTATATGTGATTGGTTGTCCTTAGGTCTCAATTTTTAACCTTGAGGCAGTTGCAGACTTAAGTTTTAGTTTTGCTTAGGTTAGGCTGCTAAGGTATTAGAACCAACTCACTTTAATGACCTCCTTGTTTAATTAATCTAACAAGATCAGTGATTTGAATATCTTTCTGCACATTATAACATCTGTAAAGTTTCGTAAAAATGTTGATACTAGTGTCCACCAATTTATTTATTTGTTCTTTGTTGTGACTCATGTATGTATGTCCACATCAGAAAAGCTCCTAGATTATTCTAATGTATAGTTAGGGTATAAAACTTCTTATTTAAATGATATCCTATGGATCATTTCAATATTGTTTTATAGTAATAACATACTCATTTTATTATCATGAGAAGATAACTTTAATTTCAGTTTTCAGTTAGTTTTTTAAACCACAACTTTTCTGTCTTAAATTATATTTAACTATAGTTCTCCAGTATGCTTTCCATTTGTCTACCATAATTGAGTTCTTTGGTCTTAAATTTCCTTATTATTCTAAGACCATTGTTTCCAATATAAATAAGTTTAGGAAATAGATAATGACATTGTAATTTTAAGGAATAAAACCTTCAGGGGACAAATATAAGCTCTTTAACATAATTAGCATAACAGAGCATTAAATAATAAAGCTGACAAAATAATAGTTTTGCATATTAATTCAGATTCTGTGATGAGACTGACATTAGTGTTGTTCTCTAGGATACTGAGTATTTTAGTAGAGAAAGGCATACTTGAAGTCATTGTTAAAATGGTCATAATATCTGAAGATCAACCATTAATGTGATGCTGTTGTCAGGCAGCTGTGTCTGGAAAG
The DNA here is from genome assembly GCA_032199065.1 of Smutsia gigantea. Taxonomy (NCBI): domain Eukaryota; kingdom Metazoa; phylum Chordata; class Mammalia; order Pholidota; family Manidae; genus Smutsia; species Smutsia gigantea. The sequence goes on along the minus strand of JAVSCE010014407.1, from coordinate 87,375 downwards.
GTCTTTCCCTGCACACTAGGTGAAGCCTCAGCTTGGACAGAGAAGGGTTCTTGACTCTGAACAAGAAAAAATTCTCAAGCAGGTCTGACAAGTGTAGGTAAGGAAGGAATTCATTAAAGTGAGAATAGCAAGGAATGGCAGCTGCTTTGCAGTCAGCAGAGAGCAAGCAAGATCAGAAAGAAGAAAGGGAAGCTCACTGAACTTCTGCTTCACATAGGACAGATCCCTTACCAATTCCTGAAGCCAGGGTCACCGGCATCCAGTGTCTGCTTGAATCTGCATGGCATGGTAGTTACACCCCTACCACCCCAGGATTTGGGTGAGCAACAGAGCACTGGATGAAGTGAGATGATGTTCTGAGAACTTCCCAAAGGCAAAGAAAGGAGATTTGGGGGCAGGCTACTAAAGAGCACAATCATAGAGCTACAATCTTGTCTGGGTCACCCATGTGATGGGAACTTGCAAGCCCAAATCAGATCTCAGTAGCCCTTCCCTACTTGTCTGAAGTAGGAAAGAGTGAAGACTTATGCTTAAGCCCAGAAAATTGAATGAAGTGGCAAAAAGACAAAGACTTTTACCAGTGGGTGAGCACAGAGACAAAACACAGTAAGTTGAGCAGTGAGGTTTTATTTAAGATAAAAAGTACACACTCTAAGAAAGGGGAGTGCAGGCAACCTCAGAGAGGAGGCTCAGTTAAGGGCTTAGAATTCTGTCTTTTAAAAAGGCTTTCAAGAAGTGGGCAAAGGGTGGCAAGGGTGAGGTGTAGGCTTGACAAATGGTCTCATGATATCTCCAGTGAAACACATTGTGTCATCATCCATAGTCCATCCTCCAGATATTCTGTAAGATAAACTTAACAACAAGGAATTTATTGATCCTATTCTTCTCCAAGGTTGTGCTTACCCTCAGGCAGTGAGGACATACCATTTAGGTTGTTGGCTGATTTCCAAGAAATATGTCAGGAATCTTATTTCCTAAATCCCTCTTTTTAAAATGGAATCTTAGCCTTAAGATGGAGTCCCTCCTGTTCTTACTATACTGTTTATATCTTGGCATTTTTCATCATAGGCAGAAAAAGTTAATCATGATGCTTGTTCCATGTCCCTGCCCAACCTCAATGCCACTAGGACCAGTTAAAGATCTTTTTACACTAAATACAGGAAACAGGAAAAATAAGTCTATCTGCATGTGTATGTGTGTGTGTGTGCACATGTGTGCATGTTAGAAAAAACAGAGGGAAGGAGGGAGAATGCAATTTTCATAATCTAATTAAAATAATATTAATTACTTTGGACTATTTTAATGCCATTTCTTGGGATACAAAGCCTCTCAATTTCTCCTAAGGCATGTCTGTTTTTCTTTGATACCATTTTAAGGAAATCAATGAAAGAGCTTCTATTCAGTTAGGGATGAAACTGATAACACCCTTGAAAAACTGGATTGTTAAACCCAATAAAAATTATTTTAAAAAACTAATGGTAACATTAAAAATACCCACCTCTTATATATAAGCATTTAAACAACTATTTTTTAAAGATGAGGAACGTGAGCCTTAGGAAATGTATTGATGCAAGTTCACAAGGCTAGTGTAACATGACACTGGGATAAACATCAGATACTTTCTGGCTAGACAGACAATACTCTTAACATTCCCTGTATTTCCTCTCTATTCGTGTACCCCTTATTTACACTCTTTCTGTGGTCAGTTCCCCTGAATTTCCGATGGTCAGGATGAAGGAGTATCATTTCTCAAAGTTACTGGATTCATGTGGGTCTCAAACTAAAGGCCTTGGGCTCTGAAATCTAAGGCCCTTTTGGGGTTGTGCAGGGCAATGATTCTGAAACCAGAAAAATTGGATTTTAGCAACAGGTTAGGTCTGAGAAGTCCCAGAGTAGAAAAATCCTTCTTCTTTGCTTAAATAAATGGCTCCTTCATATTTTAACAAAGATTATTTTTGTTTGTTTTTCCTCTCTGGAAAGCTACTTTTTAAATATATCAAATATTAGTTGGGCAAGTTTCATTGTTGCATTTATATTCTGTACAATAACCAAACTTAGGAGATGCATAAGGTATATATGCTTTTTTTATGGTATCTGTTTTATATGCACAGAAAGAGGTAAGTAAATTGAAGCTAGTATTCACTGGGATAGAGCAGATACCCCATCAGATGAAAGAAACCACTGTGTGTGTGTCTCTCTCAAAAAACACAAATGTCTTTTCTCATGAGGTAGTTTTATTTTGTTTGTTCCACAATATTCAAATATGCAGGACATTTCACAAGAGAACAAGTCAGCAAGAAGAAGGCAGAAAATCCTTCACAAATCAAACTGTTCTTCCCTTTTATAAGGGTGTGTGGAAGTGTGCTTCTTCACTTACTGTTGATGTCTGGAGTTTCCAGTATTTACCATACATTGCTTTTTTCCTGGTCAACTGGGTCCATATGGAGGGGGAAAACTGTGACTAAAGAAGTGTCTCTCTTTATAGTCTCTCTCTATATATATCTATCCAACTTTTCTTACACTCTATTTATATTTATGTATATTTATGTGTGTGTGTATGTGTGCGTGTATGTATATGTATATATTCTTAGATCCATTACATTCCTGAGAGAGTTGTGTGCCAGAAAGTGATTATCCCAAGACACAGAATAATCCCAACTATAAAGAAGTAGCAGTTATTCATTCTCACCTTTTTTTGTCCCCTAAACTTAATATTCCAGATCTCTCTATATTTTCACTATGCTGATTATTATTCACAACCTCTGACTTCCATTATGCCCCTCCAAGAAATCATTGTTTCCAGCAAAAACCTGTTGAGTAGTATTTTCTGTAAGTAAATAACAGTACTAATTTTCTGTGTAATATAATAACACATGAGGATAAGTCAGAGTGATGTGAACTGAACTTAGGTGTTGCCTTCACAATATTCTTTGATGTTTAGTCTGAGGACTAGTCTTTGCATCAATATCCATAGAAAAGATTAAACAGATGAAACAGCACAAATCTGGGTGAGTTGGAGAAACAACTGATGTGCTCAAAAATGCATACTTGGAATTAAAGGTTTCAATATGTATACAAAATCTCAAATCTATCCTTTGTTTTGCCTTTTGTCTATTGTCTTTTGTGATTAGGTTTCCTTCCAATACCACCCATATCCAGCACCAGACTCCCTGTGTTTAAATCAGGTTTGTAGATGCACCTCCCATGCCACTATAATATGCATGTCATGTCTTCTTAGCTACCTTGGATGGGATACATCAAGTATGCCTCAATAATATCAGAGCATGAAATGCTTTTCAAGATGTGTAGGGAACATGCATTTATTTGCCCCATTTGAAGATAGTTTTATTATTATTATTATTAAGGTATCATTGATATACACTCTTAAGAAGATTTTACTTGAGCAGCATTGTGGTTACTACATTCATCCATATTATCAAGTCCCCTCTGCACCCCATTGCAGTCACTTGTTATCAGCATAGTAAAATGCCACAGAGACCCTACTTGTCTTCTCTGGGCTACACTGTCTTCCCCATGACACCCACCACACCATGTATGCCACTCATAATGCCCCTCAATCTACTTCTCCCTCCCTCCCGACCTACCCTCCCCGAACCCTCCCCTTTGGTAACCACTAGTCCCTTCTTGGAGTCTGTGAGTCTGCTGCTGTTTTGTTCCTTCAGTTTTGCTTCAGTGTTATACTCCACAAATGAGGGAAATCATTTGGTACTTGTCTGTTTCACCTGACTTATTTCACTGAGCATAATACCCTCTAGCTCCATCCATGTTGTTGCAAATGGAATGGTATGTTTTTTCTTATGGCTACATAATATTCCATTGTGTATGTGTATGTGTACCACCTCTTCTTTATCCATTCATCCACTGATGGACACTTAGGTTGCTTCCATTTCGTGGCTACTATAAATAGTGCAGCAATAAACATAGGGGTGCATATGTCTTTTTGAATCTGTGATCTTGTTTTCTTTGGGTAAATTCCTGGAGTGGAATCCTGGAACATGGTATTTCTATTTTTAGTTTCTTGAGGAACATGGTATTTCTATTTTTAGTTTCTTGAACAAATTTACATTCCCACCAGCACTGTAGGACGGTCCCCCTTTCTCATCCTCACCAGTATGTTTTGTTCCTTGTCTTTTCTATGTTGGCCATCCTAACTGGTGTGAGGGGATATCTCATTGTGGTTTTAATTTGCATTTCCCTGATAATTAGTGATGTGGAGGATCTTTTCATGTGCCTGTTGGCCATCTGAATTTCTTCTTTGGAGAAGTATCTGTTCATATCATCCACCCAATTTTTAATTGGGTTATTTGCTTTTTGGTTGTGAAGGTGTCTGAGTTCTTCATATACTTTGGATGTTAACCCCTTATCGGATATGTCAATTATGAATATTTTCTCCCATACTGTAGGATGCCTTTTTGTTCTACTGCTGATGTCTTTTGCTATACAGAAGCTTTTTAGCTTGATGTAGTCCCATTTGTTCATTTTTGCTTTGGTTTCCCTTGCTTGAGGAGATGTGTTCAGGAAAAAGTTGCTCATGTTTATAGTCAAGAGATTTTTACCTGTTTTCTTCTAAGAGTTTTATGGTTTCATGACTGACATTCATGTCTTTGCTTTGATCCATTTCAAGTTTACTTTTGTGTATGGAATTAGACAATAATCCAGTTTCATTCTCTTACATGTAGCTGTCCAGTTTTGCCAACACCAGTTATTGAAGAGGCTATCATTTCCCCATTGTATATCCACTGCTCCTTTATCATATATTAGTTGACCATATGTGCTTGGGTTTATATTTGGACTCTCTATTCTGTTCCATTGGATTATGGGTCTGTTCTTGTGCCAGTACCAAATTGTCTTGATTACTGTGGCTTTGTAGTAGAGCTTGAAGTTGGGGAGGGTAATCCCCCAGCTTTATTCTTCCTTCTAATGATTGCCTTGGCTATTTGGGGTCTTTTGTGGTTCTGTATGAATTTTAGAACTATTAGTTCCAGTTTCTTGAAGAATGCTGTTGGTATTTTTATAGGGATTGCATTGAATCTGTAGGTTGCTTTAGGCAGGATGGCCATTTTGACAATATTAATTGTTCCTACCCTAGGACGTGGGATGAATTTCTATTGATTAGTGTCCTCTTTAATTTCTCTCAAGAGTGTCTTGTAGTTTTCAGGGTATAGGCCTTTCACCTCCTTGGTTAAGTTTATTACTAGGTATTTTGTTCTTTTTGATGCAATTGTGAATGGAATTGTTTTCCTGATTTCTCTTTCTGCTAGTTCATTGTTAGTGTTTAGGAATGCAGCAGATTTCTGTGTATTAATTTTGTATCCTGCATATTTGCTGAAATGTTATTAGTTCTAGTAGTTTTGGGGTGTATTCTTTATGGTATTTATTGTACAATATCATGTCATCTGCCAGCAGTGACAGTTTAACATCTTCATTACCAATCTGGATGCCTTTTGTTTCTCTTTGTTGTCTGATTGCCATGGCTAGGCCCTTCAGTACTATGTTGAATAAAAGTGGGTAGAGTGGGTATCCTTGTCTTGTTCATGATATTAGAGGAAAGGCTTTCAGCTTTTCATTGTTAAGTATGATATTGGCTGTGGGTTTGTCATATATGGCCTTTATTATGTTGAAGTACTTGCCCTCTACAACCATTTTGTTGAGAGTTTTTATCACACCTGTCCTTTCTCCTGAACAGCAAACTTTGTGCAATCCTTGCCCTTTCAGCAGCCCTCTTGCTGTTGGAAAGTCTCTCAGAGTGGTCACCTTTCTTTTGTCCAAGAGCAGCTGGTTGTGGGTACCTGTTCTCCACAAGTTGCTGTAACCTCCATCTTTCTGAGTATTTCACCTTTGTTAACTTTCCAACCCCACCAATCTCCAGAGTACCATGTAATGTTAAGTTCATGCTCCCAGAGCTGATCTTCAGGGCTGAAGTTCAGCAGTCTTAGGCCTCCATCCCCTCTGTGCTCCATTTCTCTTCCTCCTTGCAGTGAGCTGGGGTGGGAGAAGGGCTTGGGTCCTGCCAGATCATAGTTTTGGTTCTTTATCCTTTTCCGTGAAGTCTGCTGTTTTCCCCAGGTGTAGGCAGTCTGTTCTAGCTCTTTCCTGTTGCTCTTTCAGGATTAGTTGTATTTGCTATATTTTCATATTATATGTGGTTTTGGAAGGAGGTTTCTGCCTCATCTGTCACACTGCCATGTTTAAGCCAATCTCTGGAAGATAGTTTTTACACACATTTATATATGTATATATTTATCTTAGAGGTATTGTTTGGTTTTAGATTGTCCATCTCTTTTTCATTCCTTACAGGTCATTTATTTTTCTAAATTTAAGTATTTTTCTTTTTGGTCAGATGTTCATCTATTTTTAATATATGAGTTTTCTTAAAACACTAGTGTTATTTTTAGTCAGTTTTATTTCTCATCATTTTATTGTCTGTGCTTGAACACCTTGGGCCAAATACACAGAATTCTCATTATCTTGGTGAAAATTTAAATGTCTTATAAGGCATTTTATCCTCTTTTGTAATTGGTTTTTAATGAACTTGAATCTAAACATAATTTAGGATCAAATAAATTTATATTTATATTTCAACCTCATATGTATATAAATAGATATGTATGTGTGTATATATAAGTATACATTCGTATTATATATGTGCATATAATATATCCTTAAAACTAGGTAGTTCTTTTCCATTTTCATTGGTTAATAATACATGGTATAAATGTATAACGTAATATCCCATCAGTGTCAATGAACAATAAGGTATTTCTTCCATTATGAGACATAGATATCACTTATATGAAAATAAATATTTTAGTTAATTTAATCACATTTCATCTTAGTATACCATGATAAATATATTGACTAAATACAAAATATTAGCCCTATCAGAATTTTATGCTTCGGGCCTGGGATTAAACATAAGCAGTCTGAGAATGGTTAGTGTCTGTAAGGACAAATATTTGTGGCATCAAGTCTAACAGCAATATTGATCCTCTTACAGATGATTCCCACTGCAGTTATTCACCAAGTCAATGCTGGCACACTGTAACCCCTCTCACTGACTCGTGGGCCCAGAGACATTCTGATTCATACCCTAGTCTTTTTATATAAAATACATGTGATAAAACCTGTCTGAATTTGAAACGTGAATTGGTGAAGAATTAATCAGTTTGGCAAAGGTGTTAACAACACTCTATTATTTTGACAATTTTAAGACTGTTATCCAGCAGATTGTTTTAAGATAAAATTTACTCCTGATGTAGAATTTGGGTGTTGACATCAATAATTCAGTTGTTATTGGGTTGCAAATGTGCAGTTTAATATTTGACAATAAATGTTTTGGACTCCAATGCAGGACTTAAAATCTTATTATGTAACCATATGTACAGTTTGGCCCATCATATGATTCAACTTCCTCTAACACATGCTTTCCCTTGCTTTTGCCAGGCTTCTAGCTATCTTTCTTTTTATGAATAGCCTGATAGCTTTACTTTGGAGATTCCTATTTTAGAAAATTTTTAAAAGCTTAGCTACTCTCCAGTGTGAATTTTAGCCTTCATAGCAAACGGGTTGATGCTGCTTCTTAGAATATCTTTCTTGTACCACAAAATGCCAAACCACTAGGTAAGATGTTCAGAAATACAGGGCACATAAACAATTTTAGTAGTGTCACTCTCACCAGCTGGAAAATAATTGGGGTCTGTTTCACAAAACAGAACTGTTAGAATGGGCTTATGATCAGAAAGGGAACTCTTCTAATCTCAGAGCTTATAGATTCTCAATTTTAGGTGATGGCCACCCAGTTTGAAAACACGCCCACCAAAGTATAAACATGAGCCAACCATTGTTCTTATATTTTGGATATCAAATTTGAGTGCCAAATTTTACATAAGACATGCTTAGATTATACATTATTGGACTTTTAACTGAAAGCCGGCCATTATATCTCTCTCAAACTTTGCTTGGTACCAGTATTATGGAATGTCTACAATGCAAGAATCACAGTGATTTTTAGTCTCAAAATAATTGTCCTCAGAGTCTCTTTTGGATTCATCTCAGGTCAGCAATGACATGTTCTTTGAATTGTTCTGGATACAATTTCTTTTTAAAGTTATGGCACCTCAGCCTCATCTCAAAATAATAAAAGCTTACAAACTTAAAGCATTAAAGACCACATATTAATTTATTACAATCTTAAAGGATAGGGGGCCAGTACTAATAACTGAAGTATGTCATTGTTCCGCACCTTCTCAAATTATAAATTGTTTATCCAAAACATATATTTATCACATAAAAGCAAAAGAATGCTATAATGGCTACTAGGATTCCCCCAACAACCCACTAAGGCTCTTTTCTGCAATGTGATTCAGTTATAGAATCATACTAACCTATTTCTCATGTATAGGAGCAATTGGACATGTGATACAGGAAAAAGAAGGATACCTCCCCATTCTTTCCTCACACATTTTTGATTCAGGAAAAGCATAAGAAAATTTTCTCTGTTAATTCCTTGTTTTTTCTCTATTTTTCTTCAGTTCTACTACTGTTTTTTCACTCTCTCTTTATTAATACTCTTTCCAAATCACTTGCTTACATATAATCAAAACTTCCACAACTCACCTATTAATGTATAAAAATCTCATGATGCCCATTAATTCCCATGATGTACATTAAGTGGGAATAGTATCCTGTTCTTTATGCCAGCCACCTAAACTTTCACTTTGAAAACAGTAGTCTTTGTATCAAGGTAAAATAAACTCAGGTGTTATAGAAAGATATATATTTGGGTAGAGATCCCAAAACATGTGTTAGGCCTTCTGTGCAATATGCACTTCAGAATAAACCTCCATATGTGCTCTTTCTGCTTTTCATATTAATTTTTTTTCTGTATTTCAGAATGCAAATTCTTTAAGAATTCTCAGAAGTTTCATAACAGCCCAGTGGCTGCAAGAGTAGGGAAGTTCCCCAGAGAACACCTAGGTGTTGCACCTTTCATATTCAGGTTATTTTTAATTTGTCATTTGCTGCTGAGAAAAACAAGGATTTAAATATATTTGGATAAAGAAAAACACACACTCTTCTAAGTCCTTGCCTTTGTCCTTCCTCTTTAGGCAAAAAGCTAAATTAGGCCCTGACCTCTCTAATTATGGATCCTAGAGTTATTCCAATTTATTCTAGCACTGTCCTTTTTTAGTTCACTCTGCCATTTTGCTCTATTCTTGTTTTTGTTTTCATTGTTGCCTATGAATAAATAGGATCTTGTTACAGTCTATCCTTTTATCTTTCAATTCTCACTTTTTACCTCACTGAGGTGTCCATACTTGCCCTTTCTCTTGGTAAATTAATTCTTGGGCTGGACATATTATGAAATATTTATTTCCAAGACAGAAATATGTGACTCTGATTTGAAGTAGGTATTTTCCTTTCAATTTTTCCTTGTTTCCAGTTAAGAACAATTTCTCTCTAGCCTCAGGTCTTGTTTCTGACTTTGTCTTTTGCCTTAATCAACAGAACTTCGGTATCCTGGACACCTAAATTTATTTTTAGCATCAACATAGTATGTGGCTTTTACTTCCTTGTTCCATTTCTCACTTGATTCTGGGATTCAGTATGTTGCTTTGATGACATGATAGCAGTTTCATAATTAAAATGCACTCCTGTACTTAATTTAAACTTGGGAAATGTTGGTTAGCCTATTTGTTTTGTTAAAGTAGCTTTAATATAGCATTTTGACCTATAAGATGTGAGATTTTTGATTCTCAATCACCCATCCATTTATGTATGTATGTATCATTTCTGTCTGTCTTTATCAATCTGGTTGAGGAATGTGTTCATGTCTCTTGGATAAATAAATACCTTGGATCAAATGGTACATGAGAATATAAAATTTATTTGATATTTAAAGAAATTCCAAGTTCCTTAGTTTTCCAATGTGTTCAACTGACATTCATATCAAAAGTGTGTGAAAGTTCAAGTTGCTCCACATAAAATCAGTAATACTAAGCATTGTCTGCATTTTAATTTTAAGCAGTCTTATGTGAATATAGTAGTATATTGTTCATTTTGCATTTGACTAATGAGAAATTGTCATATATGTGCTTCATGCACTGAGCTATTTGTATAGCTTCTTCAGTGAAACGTCTGCTCCAAAGTGACCATTTCTTATTGGAGAAGGTATTTTATGATTGAGTAGTAAGAGTTGTTTACATATTCTGGATATGTCTTTTGTCAGATATATGTATTATGACTATTTTCTTTCAGACAGTAATGTGCAATGTGCTTTGTCTTTTCTTAATGGGGGTCACTCCACAGTAAATTTTTAAATTTTTCATAATACCCAAATTATTATTTTTTCTTTTGTGTTTTTATACCCTACTTGAGGAATATTTGTGATGTTTTTGGAGTAAAGATGCCAGATTAGGTAGGCAAGATGAAAACATCCTCCCAAAAAAACACATAAAAGAGGAAAATACAGCAAATGAAACTAGACCTGAAAATGACATGGAGACTGCAGAATAGAGGAAGAAGAGAGGACCACACAGAAAATAACCACAAAGCATAGCAGAGACATCTAATACAAAGGAAGAAACACAGAAACCCTAACAAAATGAGCAGACAGAGTAATTTGATCCAAACAAATACAAAACAGAACCCCAGAGAGAGGGCTAAATGAGAGAGAGAGATCACCAATCTTCTTGATAAAGATTTCAAAATAAAAGTCATAAATATGCTCACAGATTTACAGAAAAAGACCTCAGGGAGGACCTCCACAGAGATAGAAAAACTGAAAAAGAGCCACTCAGAGCTGAAGAATACAGTATCCGAAATGAAACATACAATGGAAGGATTTAAACATGGCTTAGATCATGTAGAGGAGACAGTAAATGAAATATAAATTATAGAACAGGAAAACAAGGAAGCTGAGGCACAGAGAGAAAAAAGGGATCTCTAGGAATGAAAGAATGATAAGAGAGCTATGTGACCAATCCAAACAAAACAATATTCACATAATAGGGGTACCAGAGGAGAAGAAAAAGGCAAATGAGAAGAGATAAAAAGCCTCTTTAAGGAAATAATTGTTGCAAACTTCTCCAATTTGGGGAAGGATATAGACACTCAGGTCATGGAAACACAGATAGCCCCTAACAAAAGGAACCCCAGGAAGATAACACCAAGACATATAGTAATTAAAATGGCAAATATCAAGGATAAGAAGGATGTGTTTAAAGCAGCCAGCAAAAGAAAAAGAGATTACTTATAAAGGAAATCCCATCAGGCTATCAGCTGTCTTCTCAACAGAAACCCTACAGGCCAGAAGGGACTGCTATGTTATATGTAATGTACTGAAACAGAAGGACCTCCAACTAAGAATCGTCTCTCTGGTAAGATTGTCATTTAAATTTGAAGCAGGGATTAAACAATTTCCAGATAAACCAAAGTTGAAGGGATTTTCTACCATTAAGCCAGTCTTACTCAGTATGTTAAAGGAATTGCTGTAGATGGAAATGACCCTGAGGCTAAATAGCTTCCACCAGTGAAAATGAACCCACAGGAAAGGTAGTAGACCAACTAAATACCAAGAAAGTATGAAATTAAAAGAAGTAAAATCAACTATACATAAAATCAGTCAAGGTATAAACAAAAAGTGCAGATTATGACATCTAGTATAAAAAAATGTGGAGGAATAAGAAGGAAAAAAAAGTACCTTTAGATTGTGTTTGAAATAGAATAATCAGCAATTTAAGGTGACCATTACATAGAAAAGAAGCTATCCTTGACCCTTTGGTAACCACAAAACTAAAGCCTACAATAAATATACACACACAAAAACATAAGTAAATTTTTAAAAGAGAAATCCAATTACAACACTAAAGAAAACCATCAATAACAAGAGAAAACTGAGAGGAAGAAAGGAACAGAGAGTATATATAAAAAACATCCAGAAAACAATTAATAAAATGGCAATAAGTACATACCTATCAATAATCACCTTAACTGTAAATAGACTGAATGTGCCAATCAAAAGACATAGAGTGGCAGAATGGATAAAAAACAAGACCTATCTATATGATTGATGCCTACAAGAGACTCATTTCAGACCCAAAGACATTCACAGACTGAAAGTGAAGGGATGGAAGAAGATATTCCATGCAAATAATAGAGAGAAAAAAGCAGAATTAGCAGTACTTATATCAGACAAAATAAATTTCAAAACAAGGAATGTAAAAGGAGACAAAGAAGGACATTACATAATGATATAGGGATCAGTTCAACAAGAGGATATAACCATTATGAATATCTATGCACCCAACACAGGAGCACCTAATATGTAAAACAAATACTAACATAATTAAAGGAGGAAATAGATTGCAACACATTCGTTTTAGGAGACTTTAACACACCACTCACATCAATAGATAAACTGGACAGAAAATAAATAAGGAAACAAAGGCACTGAACAATAGATTAGATAAAATGGACTTAAATATCTACAGAACAGTCCACCCAAAAGCAGAAGGAAACATATTTTTCTCAAGTGTACATGGAATGTTCTCCAGAAAAGATCACATACTAGATCACAGAAAATCCTCAATAAATTCAAAAAGGCTGAAATTATATCAAGTGGCTTCTTGGACCACAATGTTTGAAACTAGAAATAAATTACACAGAGAAAACAAAAAGACTTAGAAAGACATGAGGGCTAAACAACATGCTTCTATATAATCAGTGGATCAATGAACAAATTAAAATGGATATGAAACAATACATGGAGACAAATGAAAACAAAAATACAGCAGCTCAAAATCTGTGGGATGTGGCAAAAAGGCAGTTCTAAGAGGAAAGTACATAGCAGTACAAGAAACAAGAACAAGTAACTGTCTAAAATCACAATTAAAGAAACTAGAAAAAGAACAAATGGAACCCAAAGTCTGGAGAAGGAGGGACATAATAAAGATCAGAGCATAAATAAATAAAATAGAGAAGTATACAATAGAAAAAAATCAGTGACACCAGGAACTGGTTCTTTGAGAAAGAAAAACAAATAGATAAACACCTAGACAGACTTGTCAAGAAAAAAAAGAGAATGTATACACATAAACAGAATCAGAAACAAAGAAAGAATAATCACAACAGATACTGCAGAAGTATAAAGAATTATTAGAGAATACTATAAAAATTTTTATGCCAATAAATTGGACAACCTAGAAAAAATGGACAACTTCCACCTCACCCCAGAAAAAATCAACATTCCAAGACTGACCCAGGAAGAAACAGAAAATCTGAATAGACCAATTACCAGTAATGAAATTGAATCGGTAATCAAAAAACTATCCAAGAACAAAACACCAGATTCAGACAGCTTCACAGCTGAATTCTACCAAACATTTAAGGAAGAGCTAATACCCATTCTTCTCAAAGTATTCCAAAAAGTAGAAGAGAAGGGAATACTTCCAAACTCATTTTATGAGGCCAGCATCACTCTAATACTAAAACCAGGCAAAGACACCACAAAAAAAGAAAATTACAGACCAGTATCCCTGATAAATATAGATACAAAAATGCTCAACAAAATATTAGCAAACAGAATCCAAAAAGACATCAAAAAGATTGTCCATCATGATCAAGTGGGATTTATTCCAGTGATGCAAGCATGGTACAACATTTGTAAATCAAACAGTATCATATGCCAAATTAACGAAAAGGATAAAAATCACATGATCATCTCAATGCATGCTGAAAAAGCATCTGACAAAATTCAACATCCATTCGTGATAAAAACTCTCAATAAAATGGGAATAGAGAGTATAAACCTCAACATAATAAAGGCCATATATGACAAACCCACAGCCAATGTCATACTTAACAGTGAAAAGCTGAAAGCTTTTCCTCTTAAGATTGGAAACAAGGCAAGGATGTCCACTCTCACCACTTTTGTTCAACATAGTATTGGAGGTCCTAGCCATGGCAATCAGATAACACCAAGAGATAAAAGACATCCAGATTGGTAAGGAAGAAGTTAAACTGTCACTATTTGCAGACAACATGATATTTATACGTAGAGAATTTTAAAGAATCCATCAAAAAACTACTAGAGTGAATAACTGGATTCATTAAAGTGGCAGGACAAAATTAATACACAGAAATCTGTTGCATTCCTATATACTAACAACGAACTAGAAGAGAAGTCAGGGAAACAGCTGTATTTACAATTGCATCAAAAAGAATAAAATACCTACGAATAAACCTAACCAATAAAGTGAAAGACATACAATCTGAAAACTACAAGACATGCAGGAGAGAAATTAAAGAAGACACCAGAAAATGTAAATCTATCCCATGCTCATGGATAGGAAGAATTAATATTGTGAAAATGGCCATCTTGTCCAAAGCAGTTTATAGGTTCAGTGCATTCCCTATGAAAATACCAGTAGCATTCCTGAATAAACTATAACAAGTAGTTCTAAAATTCATATGGAACCACAAAAACCTTGAATAGCCAAAGCAATCCTGAGAAAGACCAAAGCTGAGGGAATTACTAATGCTCTCTGACTTCAAGTTCTACTACAAAGCCACAGTAAGCAAAACAATTTGTTACTGCCACAAGAACAGGCCTGTAATTCAGGTGAACAGAATAGAGAGCCCAGATATAAACCCATGCATATGTGGTCAGTTAAGATACCATAAAGAAGCCATGAATACATAGTGGAGAAAAGACAACCTCTTCAACAACTGGTGTTGGCAAAACTGGACAGCTATATGTAAGAGAATGAAACTGGATTATTGTCTAACTCCATACACAAAAGTAATCTCGAAATGGACCAAAGACCTAAATGTAAATCATTAAACCATAAATCTCATAGAAGAAACCATAGGCAAAAATCTCTTGAATAGAAGAAGCATGAGCAATTTGTTCCTGGACACATCTCCTCAGGCAAGGGAAACAAAATAAAAAATGAATGAGTGGGACTACATCAAACTAAAAAATTTCTGTATAGCAAGACACCATCAGAAGAACAAAAAGGCATCCTACAGTATGGAAGAATATATTTGTAAGTAATTTATCTGATAAGGGGTTAACATCCAAAATACGTAAAGAACTCATAAGCCTCAACACCCCCAAAACAATTAACATGATAAAAAAAATGGGTGGAGAACCTGAATAAACATTTCTCCAAAGAAGAGGTACAAATGGCCAACCAGCACATGGAAAGATGCTCCACATCACTAATCATCAGGGAAATGCAAATTAAAACCACAATAAGATATCACCTCACACCAGTTAATATGGCCTACATCCAAAAGACTGGACACCACAAATGCTGGTGAGGATGCATTTGAGAACTCTCCTACACTGTTGGTGGGAGTGTAATTTGCTGCAACCACTATGGAAAACAGTATTGAGGTTCCTCAAAAATATAAAAATAGAAATACCATTTGATCCAGTAATTCCACTACTAGGAATTTACACAAAGAAAAGAAAATTCATATGCACCCCTGTGTTTATCGCTGCCCTGTTTGCAATACCCAAGATATGGATGCAACCTAATTGCCCATCAATAGGTAAATTGATAAAGAAGTGATACATATACACAATGGACAGTATTAAGCCACAAAAAGAAAAGAAAGCATGTTTTTGCAACATGGATGGATATAGAGGGTATTAGGCTTAGTGAAATAGGCCAGGTGGAGAAAGGAAAATACTATAAGATTTCACTTAATTGTGGAATATCAAAACAAAGCAAAACAACAAAACATTAGCCTCATAGATACTGAGAAGTGACTAGTGGTTAGCAAGGATGAGGGGAACTGGCAGGGATGGGGGAACAGGGACTGTTGAACCACTGTGATGTACATTTGATACTAAAAAATAATAGTTAAAAAAAAGAAATATTTGCCTACACCAATGTCAGATAGATTTGTTTCCTACTAGAAGTGCTATGCTTTTGTTTTTACCTTTAGGCTCATGATTGTTTTGTGTGTGTTAATTTTTATGTAGGATGTGAAGGAAAGGTAGACACTGATTTTATTTTCCCTACTAGATATCCAATTGTTCTAGCACCACTTGTGAAAAGACTTTCCTTTACTCACCAATTTTCTTGTTACTTTAAAAAAAGTCAATTGACCATATTGCAGATCTATTTCCTAACTTTATTTTTCCCATGCATCTATATGTCTATACTTGTGCAAATATTAAGACTAATGGATAAAATCAGTGGAAAATAAGTTGAATTCACATAGTATAAGTGCTATAATTTTCTTTTTCGCTTATTCCTTTGATTATTCTACACATATATTATGTTGATTGTCCACATATATATTACCAACTTTCCAATTACTAAAATAAGCTTACTGATCTACTGTTACAGAGTATAAGCTACATCACAAAAAAGTCTATTTTTCCTGCAATACTATTGCCAGATTCTAAAAAAGGCAATTGTATATAATAAGCATATAATAAATGGTTGTATGATCTGAAATTAATGAGGAAATGACATTGCCTGTGTAGTTTAATATAAAAGCAATAGAGTTAGAATCAGAACTGAGAGGTCTTAGTATTAGAATTTGTTAATACATATAAAGAATTGAAAGGATGTTGAAATCATAATTTTTTTCTCATGCATATATAATCATCTTTAATTGTACCTTTTGTACAGTCTCCTTTATTCACAGGTTATGGATGTACTTTTTTATAGAGACTCCGTTAGGTCAACTTAGCACTTCCCCTAAAATTTTATTTTATTTCTACTATATTAATGATCACAATGTATTTTAATATTCTCTTTATCTCAGTTCCCTCTTATTTATTTATTTATTTATATTTATTTATTTATTTTTAGCACAGTGAGGGCAGGGACAGTATCTTATCTTCATCTTTATATCCTGATCACCAGCCCAGGGTTTGCCCCAAGCACATTTTACAAAGGATACATGATTGAACAGCCAAGTAAATTTGGGGTGATTTTTCTTTTGAGTGTGACATCAGGTGGTGCTGATAAAACTACTCTACATGATTAATATGGCATTCTTGGCAGTTATATTTCCTGTGACCATATAGATTAGACACAAATACTACTCCAGAGACTTGCAGCTTTGCATAGTTACTATATCATGACTGTCAACTTCCCAAAAGACATACCGACCTTTCTTAATCAGTGCATCATTCCGAATATGTGGCAATAGAGCTTCCTGACAACTTTTAAGCTTGAAAACCATAGTCTGCATGCAGATTCCTTTGTGCGGCAGACTATGATGTCCATCTTCTTCATGCTTGTCATTAGTAGCCTTGCTGACACTGCACATATTTAAAATGCAAGGATGCAATCATTAGCAGTTTCTGGATGACTGTGTAGGATTTATGATGATCTGCATAGCCTGTTGAGTTAAAAAATAGTTTCCCAGAGGGCCAGAATCATGCTATGATACCAGTTTCCACTTGAGCATATGTCCCAGGGTAAATTTAATGTAGTGATGGCTGCTTTAAAATAGACAATCCTTCCATTTAATAAATATATACTAATTTTAATTTAAAATATTCCATATTTTTCAGTTTTTGAGTGACAAAAGAAAATCAAATGGCAGCCAGGGGAAAAAAAATAAGGAAAAAATAAATAAAAGAAAATCACAGGAGTATCAAATAGGCTATTGTCTCTTCATATATTTAATTCAACTATTAAGTCAATTTATTTGCTGAAGATGTTGATATGATAATGTGATGATTATCCATAATTCAGATTTGTTCATACAAGAGTTAAAAATTTGAAACATGCAAATTACTCATTATTTTCCCTCTCCCTCTTACTTACTTAATTATTTAGTATCAACGTTTCAAAATGTCATATCTGACAACATGCTGTTAAGATATTTCAACCATTTTAATAACTGGTTCAAGAATTTACAAATAAATTTCAGCCATTTTATGTGTACATGTAATCTTTGTGGACAGAAGTCATAATGGATATTAAGGATTAGAAATCATATATTGCATGGGAAATGATTTCTAGGGAAATCATGTCTAGGGATTTTGGTTGGTGGCTATGCCTGTCATATAGACCTATATGCCAAAATGTCCCAAATATAAGTGGAAATTACAAGGCCTTGGTACTGATATAAAATATTTTGAGAACAAAAGAGTCACAATAAATACTGACTGATAGGGGATATTAAAAACAGGTACAATAACCTATGTGGTCTTTCTGCTTCTATGTCTGATTTCCTACCAGCTATTCTCTACCCAGCAAACTTTTAAAATGTAAATCAGGTCATACTACTCCCTTGTTCAAAATCTTCTTGCAGATTCTCTTATGGGCAATCACACAGAATAAAATCCAAAGTCCTTTCCAAGGCCTAATAGCGCATGTGACATTTCTTCTTACTGCTTCTCCAACTTTGTCACTCCATCTCCACCCCAGCTCACCATCTACTCCGCCACTCTGGTTTCACTGGTGCTTTTGAAAAAGCCAGATATGTCACCTCCTCAGAGACCTACTGCTATACCCTCTGCCTTGAACACTTCTCTCCATGTATTCATTTGGCTCTCTTGATTTCATTCAGGTCAAAGAGAAGTTTCTTTTAATCAAAAGTATCCACTCACCATCATGTCTCTTTACCCGGGTTTCCTTTTCTATTTATCACAATCTATTTTATGCTTACTTACTGCCTCTCTTTTTATATATCACAGTTAGGACAAAGGCTTCGCTGTGTTACAGTACCCACCACTTTTTCAGTTTTAGTTTGCCGCCTTTTATTACTACAGTTCATTTTCCAGAAGATTCCTAAAAAAACAGACATAAGAAGTAATTATCTGAAGTCTTGTGTGTTGAAAAATATCTTGAATCTATCAGCCACCCACCCTTCAAATAATAATGAAGGCACTGTTTTATGAAATTCAGTGTGTTGCTGGGAAGTGATGTCATTTTTTTTTTCTCTTTTCTGTTAGTATGACTTTCTTCCTCTCCTTATTTCTGGCTGGTCTTAAGATCTTCTTTCCTGCTTTTCTGAAATTGCAAGTCCATGTGCCTTACAGTGGCCCTCCTTTCTTTCATTATACAGAGCATTTGGTGGGTCCTTTCATTCTACAGACCTGGGTCCTTGGTTTTGGTGGAACTACTTCCTGCTTTTTTGTTGCCAATTTCCTCTACCCTTCTTTCCTGTCTCTCTGGAAATCCTATTGGGAAGATGTTGGAGACTTTGGATTGATATCTGATTTTCTAATTGTATCTCTATTTTCCAACTCATTGTTTTTACCTTTTCCTTCACTTAAAGAGATTTCCTTGAATTTGTCTTCTTACCATTTTGGAGGGGATAGAGTATAGAAAAATTGTCTTTTTAATGTCTAAGGACTTCCTGTTCTTTGAATTTCTCATATATAGCACAACATTCTTGTATATAACTTTAACGCAATATTTGGCTTCCTCAAAATAAACTTGTTTTTTTTTTAAGTTTTCTTTAGTCTCTGTGCCCTAGGTATTCCTTTTTTTTAATTAATTAATTAATTAATTAATTAATTTGTTTATTTATTTATTTATTTATTATTTTGGTCCCTTCCTTTTTTTGGTGGAGGCTTTCCCTATATTGCTGGGATCCTTAGGGGTCCTTTCTGATTCAAAAGTAAGTTGATTGCATTGACAGAACTGGTCACTTAAACGGTGTTTAAATGCCTATCTTGCATTTTCAGTGGAAGACTTAATGCTGTTAGTATCTGAAATTCTGTTCTCTAAAATTATTTCTTTGTCAAGATAGTTTTCTAAACCTTGATTGGAATATGCAGTTAGAGTAGGTGATATATATTTGGCTCCTAACTTTCTAGGTACCAGATAGGGAAAGAAAACTGAGGGTCCCACAACTTTATATGCAATGTTTCAACTGATCCATCCTCCTCCATTTCTACAGTTTCAGGTATCTCCAAATCCCCTCTGTTTTCCTGCAGGGGATAAGTATTTGAGAATTTAAAACTTGAAAGTCCAAGTGCTTATTAAACAGATTTTCAACCAATCTCCTTATTTTTAAGCTAGCTGTATTAAACTTGATTTTCAGAGTGTCTCCAGTGCTCAGATTTGCAAAGGTTGGTGATGATGATGGATTATCATAAATGTGTCTTTCTGTGAAAACCTAAGTGGTGACTTTATCAACTGGACTAAGTCAGTTATTTTTTTTTTAAGTGTTGTATTAGGAAGTGTTCCCGAGGGAAAAACAGTAGGCAGCTTAGGCAGTGGGAATGGAAAGGTAAAGATGTGAAGCAAGGATTTGTATCAAGCAAAGTCCCACAGGGAATTTTTTTAGTTGAAGACCACATAGGAACTCAGGAGACCAAGTGTCAGTCCAAGCAGGAGGCAAGTAAGTCGGTGTATCTAGACTCCCAAGCTTGTCAGTCATTGGATAAGGACTGCCTTCTGCTCTTTAGTATATACAGGCACCTGGAGTGGGTTCTAGCAACCTCCAAACAGTTCTCTGGCAGAGATGTTAGTACTGGTTAAAGGGCATGATGTGTCACATAGAGTTAATGTGCATGAAGATGATAAGGGGGTCAGAGGGAATATGAATGGAGAATTAACAGCAACTAATATACCACTTCTCTATCCACATGTTTACTTCCAAAAATTTGTTAAAGTTGTTGCTGTATTTTCATCTTATCTGTCAGTAATTTTGGGTCATTACATTTTGTTTTGCTTTCCTTTAACCATGATGTCAATCTGACACATTTACTAGGCTTTGCTAGAACTCCTGAGTTCTTTTACTAATATTCTCTACATTTTCAGGAAAGAAATATTATGCAATGGAAATAAACATAAAATAATGTAGATAATTTTTCACAGGAAATAATAAATTTTTGTTGATTACTAAATACATATGTCATATTAGTGAAATACTCACAGTTGTAATTTTTTGTTTTGGCTAAAGTTGGTCAGAGGTAATGGGGAGAAGAATAACAAAAATGTGGACAAAGGATAGTAGAATAATTTGAATTAATAGAATGGGAAATGTATAAAGTAATGCTTTTAAAAGATTTATGAAACTAAGTACAGAGTAATTTTAATAAAAAAAAAACAGCTGCCATTAAATAACAGAGAAATAATGTATATATGCATTTAGAATTAGAAATGCCATCACTTATCAACCAAGACCATTGATTTGAGAATTCTTTTATATAGTTATGAATACCCTTGGTATTTCTTTTCATCTGGTTTTCTGATAATTTGTGGAAGAAAGTTAAAAAAACACATTTTATAGAAAGAGCTCAAATTTATTCCCATGGAACATGCTGAATTGCATAACTTATTGTTCTGAAGAACTAGCAATATCTACCAACATCTCCAATTTTACCACCACCCCAAAATAATTAATGATTAGTGCTAGAAGTTGAAGTGTCTATGATTTTAAGGTAAGTAAATGGGAATGGGCTTATTTTTGTCCTATTGCTAGCTGCTAGCCCTTCTATTACATGTATTATAATTCTCTATAGAAATGGTTGTAGGTATACGTATAGACATATGTATATATTTTGTACAACTTGAGGTTCTACATATTTGGGGAGTACAATAAAATTTGGTAATGTACTAAACATTAAATATCACATATTTTCCTTAGCTGCCTAACTAAATTTTCTTTATCTGATGGATCTACATCATGCTACATGTTTTCCACAAATTTTTCCTTGAGACTGTTTTCTTGAAAATTGCCTGCAGTATTTAGGAACATATTAAAAGAAATTAGTAAATAGTTTTTGTCTGGCAATTAAAGAAATATGGCATTGTTTAAATTTCAAAAGTCAAAAAATGCTTAGGACAGAAAAGTATCAAGAAGTTTCATATTTTAATTTATATTACAAAATATATGACACAGGAAATACTAAATTAACAAAAGCTACTGTAGATTGGATTAAAGATGGTGGCGTGAGAGGTGAGACAGAGGCTTCCTCCTAAAACTGCATATAATATGAAAATATAACTACCACAACTACTCTTGAAAGAGCAACAGGAAAGAGGACTGCAACAAACTGCATACACCCGGAGACAAGAGCAGCCCTCACGGAAAAGGGTAACGTACTAAAGCTGTGGCCCTGCGGGATCCAAGCCCTTCCCCCACCCCAGCTCACGGGCAGGAGAAAGAGGAATGGAGCAGGGAGGGAGTGGAGATCTTGGACGGCTGAATACGTAACTCCGGAGACCTGCTCTGGGGGCACAAGCCTACATTTCATGGTGCTTGCATGATACTCTCATAATTACGGGGTTGGAAAGCTAAGACAGGAAGAATTCCTGGAGAGACTAAGATTCCAGCTGCTCTGGGACAAAAGAAAGGCAGGTAGTCTGAGAGACTTCCTAACAAAGAAGCCCTTAGCAAGAGGGCTGCTAAAGGGGCAAGGACTGCACAGAGCTTATCGCTCAGGAGAAAGGACAGGTAGACAAAATTGTTTGGGTGCACTCTGCCCAGCAGATTGGAAGCTTTCATGATCTTCAGATGCTCCAGCTCCCTGGCTGCCTACACAGCTCCGAGAACCCCTTCTGTGACAGGCAGACTAGTGCACCTTTCTCCTGGCCAGCCCCACCAGGCTTGCAAACCAGGAAATCCTTCCCTGGTGTTAGGCCAGCCAGAGGGAAGATCTCTCTACAGCAACTAAAAACGCAAAGGACAGAGGCTTATACCTGTGTGCTCAGCCCACTGGTTCAGGCAGTGGAGACACGCATAGCAGCCAGGAACCAGCAAACACCCCTTTCCTCCCTGGAGGCACCAATACCACTCCCCTACAATCCCCAACATTGCTTCAGGGGCTGAGCAGCTTCAGAGAGTAGAGCTTCTGAGCACTAGAGGGCGCCATAAACAAATATGAAACACCAAAGGAACCTGGTCCAGAGTAAAATTATGAATACAATTCCTGAGAAGGATTTAAATGATATGGAACTCATGACTCTCCCTGAAAGGGAGTTCAAAATAAAAATCAATAACATGCTCATGGAGGTACGGAAAGATATTCAAGAACTCAGGAATGAATTCCGGTCGGAGATCCAATCACTGAACAACACAATGGACGGTACTAAAAGCAGATTGGATACAGTGGAGGAGACAATAAATGAAATAGAAAGTAGAGAAGAGGAATACAAAGAAGCTGAGGCACTGAGAGAAAAAAGGATCTTTAAGACTGAAAGAATATTGAGAGAACTGTGTGACCAAACCAAAAGGAACAATATTCACATTATACAGGTACCAGAAGAAGAAGAAAGAGAAAAAGGGATAGAAAGTGTCTTTGAGGAGGTAATTGCTGAAAACTTCCCCAATATGGGGAAGGAGATGGTCTCTCAGGCCATGGTGGTGCACAGATCTCCCAACACAAGGGACCCAAGGAAGAAAACAGCAAGACATATAGTAATTAAAATGGCAAAGATCAAGGATAAGGACAGACTATTAGAAGCAGCCAGAGAGAGAAATAAGATCACACACAAAGTAAAACCCATCAGGCTATCATCAGACTTCTCAGCAGAATCCTTACAGGCCAGAAGGGAGTGGCATGATGTATTTAATGCAATGAAGCAGAAGGGCATTGAACCAAGATTAATTTATCTGGCAAGATTATCATTTAAATTTGAAGGAGGGATTAAACAATTCCAAGATAAGCAAAAGCTGAGAGAATTTACCTCCCACAAACTATCTCTATAGTGTATTTTGGAGGGACTGCTATAGATGGAAGTGTTCCTAGAGTTCAATAGCTGTCACCAGAGGTAATAAAACCACAGTAAGAAAATAGAACAGCTAATTACTAAGCAAATGCAAAATTAAATTAACTATCCCCAAAGTCAATCAAGGGATAGACAAACAGTACAGAATATGATACCTAATATATAAAGAATGGAGGAGGAAGAAAAAGAAGGAGGGAAACAAACCAACAAACAAAATAAGAACCTTTAGATTGTGTTTGTAATAGCATATTAAGCGAGTTGTTAAACTCTTAGATAATAGGGAAGTTAACCTTGAACCTTTGGTAATCACGAATCTGAAGCCTGCAATGCCAATAAGTACATACTTATCCATAATTACCCTAAATGTAAATGGACTGAATGCACCAATCAAAAGACATAGAGTCACTGAATAGATAAAAAAACAACTCCAATCTACATGCTGCCTTCAAGAGACTCACTTTAAACCCAAAGACATACACAGACTACAAGTGAAGGGATGGAGAAAGACATTTCATGCAACCAGCATGGAGAAAAAAGCAAGAGTTGCAGTACTTGTATCAGACAAAATAGACTTCAAAACAAAGAAAGCCACAAGAGACAAAGAAGGACATTACATAATGATAAAGGGGTCAATCCAACAAGAAGATATAACCATTGTAAATATCTATGCACCCAACACAGAGCCCCTACATATGCGAAACAAATACTAACAGAATTAAAGGGGGAAATAGAATGCAATGCATTCATTCTAGGAGACTTCAAAATACCACTCATTCTGAAGGACAGATCAACCAGACAGAAAATAAGTAAGGAGACACAGGCACTGAACAACACATTAGAACAGATGGACCTAACAGACACCTACAGAACTCTACACCCAAAAGCAGCAGAATACATATTCTTCTCAAGTTCACATGGAACATTTACAAGAATAGATCATATACTAGGCCACAAAAAGTAACTCGGTAAATTCAAAAAGATTGAAATTGTACCAACCAGCATCTCAGACCACAAAGGAATGAAACTAGAAATGAATTACGCAACGAAAATGAAAAATCCCATGAACACATGGAGGCTTAACAACATGCTCCTAAATAATCAATGGATCAATGACCAAATAAAAAGAGATCAAGCAATATATGGAGACAAATGACAACAGTAATTCAATACCGCAAAATGTGTTGGATGCAGCAAAGGCTGTGCTAGGAGGAAAGTATATTCCAATACAGGCCTACCTCAGGAAAGAAGAACATTCCCATATGAGCAGTCTAAACTCACAATTAACGAAACTAGAAAAAGAGGAAAAATGCGACCCAAAGTCAGTAGAGGGAGGGACATAATAAAGATTAGAGCAGAAATAAATAAATTGACAGGAATAAAACCATAGAAAGGATCAATGAAAGCAAGAGCTGGTTCTTCGAGAAAATAAACAAAATAGATAAACCCCTAGCCAGACTTATCAAGAAAAAAAGAGAGTCTACTCACATAACAGAATCAGAAACGAGAAAGGAAAAATCACTACGGAGAGCACAGAAATACAAAGAACTATTAGAGAACACTATGAAAAATTATATACTAACGAAGTGGATAACCTAGAAGAAATGGACAACTTTCTAGAAATATACAACCTTCCAAGGCTGACTCAGAAAGAAACAAAAAATCTCAACAGACCAATTACCAGCAATGAAATTGAACTGGTAATCCAAAACCTACCTAAGAAAAAACCCTTGGACCAGATGGCTTCACCACTGAATTTTATCAAACATTCAGGGAAGACCTAATACACATCCTCCTTAAAGTTTTCCAAAGAGTAGAAGAAGAGGGAATACTTCCAAACTCATTCTATGAGGCCAGCATCACTCTAATACCAAAACTGGGAAAGACCTCACCAAAAAAGAAAATTACAGACCAATATCCCTGATGAACATAGATTCAAAATACTCAACAAAATATTAGCAAACCGAATTCAAAAGTATATCAAAAGGGTCATCCATCATAATCAAGTAGGATTTACTCCAGGGATGCAAGGATGGTTCAACATTTGAAAATCCATCAACATCATCCACCACATCAACAAAAAAAAAGGACAAAAACCACATGATCATCTCCATAGATGCTGAAAAAACATTTTACAAAATTCAACATCCATTCATGATAAAAACTCTCAACAAAATGGGTATGGAGGGCATGTACCTCAACATAATAAAGGCTATATATGACAAACCCACAGCCAACATTATGCTAACAGCGAGAAGCTGAAAGCTTTTCCTTTAAGATCGGGAACAAGACAAGGATGCCCACTCTCCCCACTTCTATTCAACACAGTACTAGAGGTCCTAGCCACGGCAATCAGACAACACAAAGAAATAAAAGGCAACCAGATTGGCTAGGAAGAAGTTAAACTGTCCCTGTTTGCAGATGACATGATATTGTACATAAAAAACCCTAAAGAATCTACTCCAAAACTACTAGATCTAATATGTGAATTCAGCAAAGTTGCAGGATACAAAATTAATGCACAGAAATGTATGGCATTCCTATACACTAACAATGACCTAGTAGAGAGAGAAATCAGGAAGACAATTCCATTCAAAGTTGCATCAAAAAGAATAAAATACCTAGGAGTAAACCTAACCAAGGATTTGAAAGACCTATACTCCAAGAACTACAAGACACTCATGAGAGAAATTAAAGAAGATACCAATAAATGGAAACACATCCTGTGCTCATGGATAGGAAGAATTAATATTGTTAAATGGTCATCCTGCCTAAAGCAATCTACAGATTCAATGCAATTCCTATCAAAATACCAACAGCATTTTTCAATGAACTAGAGAAAAATCATTCTAAAATTCATATGGAACAACAAAAGACCGTGAATAGCCAATGCAATCCTGAGAAGGAAGAACAAGCTTTACCACAAAGCCACAGTACTCAAGACAATTTGGTACTGGCACAACAACAGACCCATAGACCCATGGAACAGACTAGAGAGCCCTGATATAAACCCAGCCATATATGGTCAATTAATATATGATAAAGGAGCCATGAACATACAATGGGGAAATGACAGCCTCTTCAACAGCTGGTGTTGGCAAAACTTGACAGCTACATGCAAAAGAATGAACTGGATTATTGTTTAACCCCATACACAAAAGTAAACTCGAAATGGATCAAGGACCTGAATGTAAGTCATGAAACCATAAAACTCTTAGAAGACAACATAACACAGGCAAAAATCTCCTGAATATAAGCATGAACAACTTCTTCCTGAACGCATCTCCTTGAGCAAGGGAAACAAAAGCAAAAATGAACTCATGGGACTACATCAAACTAAAAAGCTTCTGTATGGCTAAGGACACCATCCACAGAACAAAAAGGCATCCAAGAGTATGGGAGAATATATTTGTAAATGACATATCCAACAAGGGGTTAACATCCAAAATATATAAAGAACTTACATGCCTCTACACCCAAAAAGCAAATAACCCGATTAAAAAATGGGCACAGGATATGAAGAGACAGTTCTCCAATGAAGAAATTCAGATAGCCAACAGACACATGAAAAAATGCTTCACATCACTCATCATCAGGGAAATGCAAATTAAAACCACAATGAGATATCACCTCACACCAGTAAGTATGGCCAGCATCCAAAAGATAAAGAACAAATGCTGGCAAGGATGCGGAGAAAGGGGAACCCTCCTACACTGCTGGTGGGAATGTAAGCTAGTTCAACCATTGTGGAAAGCAATATGGAGGTTCCGCAAAAAACTAAAAATACAAATACCATTTGACCCGGGAATCCCACTCCTTGGAATTTACCCAAAGAATACAACTTCTCAGATTGAAAAAGGCATGTGCACCCCTATGTTTATTGCAGCACTTTTTACAATAGCCAAGATATGGAAGCAACCTAAGTGTCCATCAGTAGATGAATGGATAAAGAAGAGGTGGTACATATACACAATGGAATACTATTCAGCCATAAGAGAGAAACAAATCCAACCACTTGCAACAACATGGATGGAGCTGGAGGATATTATGCTCAGTGAAATAAGCCAGGCAGAGAAAGAAAAGTGCTAAATGATTTCCCTCATTTCTGGAATATAACAATGAAGCAAAACTGAAGGAGCAAAATAGTAGCAGACTCAGAGACTCCAAGAAGGAACTAGTGGTTACCAAAGGAGAGGGTTGTGTGAGGGTGGGTGGGGAGGGAGGGAGAAGGGCATTGTGGGGTATTATGTTTAGTACACATGGTGTGGGGAATCATGGGGACTGAATTGGGCTATGAGTGGGGACTTGATAATATGGGTAAATGTAGTAACCACATTGTTTTTTCATGTGAAACTTTATTAGAGTGTATATCAATAATACCTTAATAAAAAAAAAAGCTACTATAGTAAATAATTATCAATTTCTTTTTAACTCATTTTCCTGAGTAGTATAGTAGAAGAAAATGAAATTATATTTGGTTGATCTGCTGCAGTTTTGTAGCACTTTGGGAAAGCTGCTGACTCCTAAAAAGAAAAGAAAATAAAAACCTGAAGATTTAAAACCACAGGCTGGGCATTGCTTTTTTAATTCATACGTCTTAAAAATGCTACCATTATATATTTTGAAAACACATATCTAAGGAAACTTTAAAATCGTGTAGTACACAAAATTAGTTATTTATGTATATTGAATTGGTTTTTGATGAAAGTACCTTACCAGGAGTCTTCCTAATCATTCACATCTTACCTGAGATCCAGAAATAACTCATTGGAAAAGATGTCTACAAGTAATGCTATCAGAATGATATTTTCTTTCTTTGCAGATAAAAGACTGGCACTTCTACAGCATTTACTATGAGCCAGCTATTGTTCTAAGCACTATGTTCGTCCTCATCTTAGAAGTAAAGAAACCAAGACACAGAAGAGGTAAGCAAATTGCCAAGATCATACAGATAGTAATTGGGTCACACCAGGTGACTCAAACTGCTCGCTCTGGTGCCCATAATCTTATCTGTTTTGACTGATTTCTTCCTGAAGAAAAGCTCCTATGGCAGTGAAAGTTACAAGCAGAAATTAATCACTAGGACTATTTTCTTGAGCCTTTGGCTAGGAGTAGTGTTTCTTCTATATAGCAACACCATTTTTCTCCAAATAAGAAGATGAAATATGATGATAAGCAAGGAAATGGGC
Organism: Smutsia gigantea; assembly: GCA_032199065.1. NCBI lineage: Eukaryota > Metazoa > Chordata > Mammalia > Pholidota > Manidae > Smutsia > Smutsia gigantea. The sequence goes on along the minus strand of JAVSCE010014407.1, from coordinate 58,502 downwards.
CCAACAGCTGGGTGCCTCTTGGAGGCATTGGCCAGAGGTAAGCTGCCAGTGTGATCCTTTGGGGTTGAAATTTGGAATGAAACAATAGAAAAGACGAGATAAATGAAATAGGACAACTGATAGGAAAATGCTTAAATGTTCACAATGTTTTTGCAAATGACACATTGAAAAATGAGTTAGGAAAAGGCAAAAGAAGGCAGAATAATTTGAATTAACCTATTTAGAAACGCATCAACTTTTGCTTTTTGAAGTCTATGAGTCTAGAATGGCTCTTCGCAAATGAACCACTATGTAGTTTTATGAGTTTCTAGTTCATCCAGCACTTCCTATGGGATTTTTGCCATGGGAAAGTCAACATTTGTCATGGAATCCAGTTTATATTTTTGGCTAGTTTCTTATATGACTATGATGGCAAGAACAGAAGCATCATTTTACAAGTATCTCTCAGACAGAAATATTTGGCAGCTCAACACCACGGTCCAATCATGAAGCTAACCAGGGACATCCTTGCCAATTATCAGAGACCTGTGCATTAAGAACAAAGGCAGAAGTGAACACCATTCAAGTGTGTTGTTTGACAAATTTCTTGTGGAAATATTCTTTGGAATTCTAAGCTTTAGCAATGCCTTTAACCCATGCTGAAAAAATACAAATATCTAAAAAGACTTCCTGTATGTTTTTCTCTAAAATCAAAATATTTAAGGACTATATTTATACTTATACTAAGAATTTTCTGGTTTTTGCTATCATATTTCTTATGAATTCCAGCCTAACAACCCTATCATCACAAGCAGTTATACTTAACTCAGTTGCAGTATACTTTTTATATCCAAGCATTCAATGTGAAAGATAAGCAGGAGATCAACATGGCAAGACTAGAAAAAACATGAATGCATTGTTAACTTAGAGTAAATGGGGAAAAAAGCATGCTCTCAAAGTACAAATAGTTGTTCATCCCTTGACACATAAAATCTAAATGAATATGTTTCCTTCTTTTCTAAGATGAAACACTAGTTTGTGTGTTACCTAATCCTTTAATCCAGATCAAAATCCTTTAATCCTCCAAATATAGCCCAAAATGGGAGTTAAGAAAGGTATTTTAAATGCATTCATAATTGTGCAAATGCATGTATACTCTTTGCCCAGGTTGATCCTGTCCTCAACTGCTTTTTTATATCTTCAGCTATTCCAGATAAACAAATAAACAAACATAAGAAGCAACTTCAGAATTAGCAGATAGCAATTGAAAAGAACTGAGGATGTAATTATTTGTTTGCCACAATATTGAATATATAACCCAAAGTATTGTCATCTTATTCTTTTTATTTATAGATACATTTAGGTTTTGAAGAATGTGCATTGCTGGAAAATGTTTATTACAACTACTGATAATAATGACAGTAATAAAAATAATTAAGATTAAGAAATGGGCTGTAAACTTTAGTTCCAAGAAGATACTGACTAAAAAACATTTTATAGGACAATAGAATTAACTCTAAACATCGTAACTGGTCTGAAAAGTGCTTCATAACTTTTGTGAATTTCATCAGTTATAATTTGTATTGCTTTTGGTTTTTTCTTCAACAAATAGGTATCAGGAAATACAGTTTTCTGCTTGATTGAGAAAGTAAAATTATATGTTTTTGTATGTCTGTAGAGGAAAATGCATTATTAAATGGTGGTTACCCAGAAGGAACTTCATAAATATTTGTTGAGTGATTAACTATTTCATCCTGATCACACTAAATCATAGGGCTCGTTGAGTTTATGATTTTAAGTAACATTTATTTTTTTACAATCATCCTAGAGTTCACCTTCAATCTGAATTTTTTCAAATCATCCTATAGTTGCATTTGCCATTTTGCAGTGTTTCTCCACTAGCCCCAGAAAAAACATGAGTAGTTCAGGAAAGATGTTTGGAAAATGCAGCATATAAAATTATCTTAATACCTGTCTCAATTAAAATCAAGTCTTCCGATACCCAGCACAGTTAGAGTGCTTCTTAGTCCTAGTATTATTAGGGGATAAGAATTAAGTGACAATAATTTATTTAAAAGCACATGTTAAGGGCTTGGTAAATGTCATTCACTGGTTCTTTCCTGAGGAAGAGAATCCAAGTACTGAGTCACACACCCAGGACATTCAAAGTAGCAACTAACAATAAAACACCTAGGCATATCCCATTCAAATGGCTAAAGGACAGAGACAAAGAGAAAACCTTGAAAGCAGGAGTTGAGGGTGCATATTACTTATAAAGGAACAGGATAAGAATTATGGAAGACTTCTCATCAGAAACCATGCAAGCAAGAAAAGATGTGGAATGAAATAAAGTATTGGGGTTGGGGTAACTACTAACCTAAAATTATACATCAAGCAAAAGTATCCTTCAAAAAGAAAGGAGAAACAAAGACTTTCTCCATAAACAAAAGCAGGGAATTTCTTGTGATAAATATTAAAAAGGTGTATGTCAAACATAAAGAAAATTCTATAGGCTAGAGACTTGGATCTACAGAAAGAAAGGAAGAGTGTTAGAGAAAGAATGGAGATAAAATTAAATCTTTCTTTTTTTTCCTCTAAATTAACTTAAAAGATGATTTCAAGTACTAATAATACCCAACTTGATATATATATTCAACACAACAAAAACTCAGCAACTTATTTCATGGATACCAACAAAATAATTCTAAAACATATATGGAAAAGCAAAAGACCTAGGATAGCCCACACAATACTAAGAACAATGTGGGGGGCATCACCTTACTCAATTTCAAGAGGTACATAACTCAAGTAATCAAGACAGTGTAGTATTGGTTAAAATATAGACATATAAATCAATGAAACAAAATAGAAAGTCCAGAAATGACCTATTCTGTTTTGGTCAGCTGGTTTTTGTCAATGGTACAGAGTCAATTCCAAGGAGTAAGGATTGTCTTTTCAGCAAATGGTGCTGGTACAATTGGGCATCCATACACATAACCACACCCATGCATGCAAATAAACGTAGACACTGACCTTATGTATTTCCCCAGAATAGCTCAAAATTCATCATTAATCTAAATATAAATTTCAAAACTGTACATTTGTTAGGAAAAAAATATCTGTTGACTTCAGGTTTGGTGATAAATGTTTAGACTCTACACCAAAACAAAAACATGAAAGAAAAACTAGATAAGTTGAGTTTTATTAAAATGAAAAATTTCTCTCAACACATTTAAAAATACTCCAACTATATAAAGTATGCTCTCTGGCTACAATAGAATTAAATTCAAAATGACTAATAGAAGATATTTTGAAAAATTTCAAATATTTAGAAATGAATAATACATTTGTAAGCAATCCATCACCAAAGAACAAATGATAATTAGAAAGCATTTTGAATAGAATGAAAATGAATACAAAACATGTCAAAATTTATGGGAGGTAGCTAAAATAAAGCTTAGAAGGACATCCATAACATTATTCACCTATATTAGAAAAGTAAAAAAGATCTCAAACTAATGACCTAATATTCTATTTAACAAAGCAAAAAAAAAAAAAAAGATGAAATAAAGCTACTTTTTGGAAGAAAGAAAATTTTTTAGGAGAAAGAAATAAGCACAAGTAATGATAAAGAAAACAAAAATAATGTAATAAATCAATGAAACAAAAATTGATCATTTGTGGAGATCAATAAATTTAATCCACCTCTAGCCAGATTGTTAAAGCAAAAAAAAAAAAAAAAAAGCAGGAGATGACAAAATTACCAATACAAAGATTGAGAGAGAGAAAACATCCCATTAAATCAAGTCAAATAATGAGGAAAACATTTGAATAACTTAATGGTAGTTTAAAAATATATCCATAATTCTTTATTAATACCCTTTCAAAAAGTAGAGCCATATTGCCCTCTCCTTCAGTCGTGAGCTGGATTTAATAATTTGCTTCTAATGGACAGCATATGGTAGGAATCATGGTGTGAAAAGCCAGATCATGTGTGGAAGCTGTATCATGAAAGGCACAGTAGCTTCCTCCACTTTCCACTCTCTCTTATATAACTTGCTCTGGGACAAATTTTAGTGTTGTGATGCTTAAGTACTTAAGCAGCTTATGAAGAGGCCAGCCTGGTGAGGAACTGAGGCCTCTTGCCAACAGTCAGCAGGGTCTTCTTATTCCAAGAGCCATGTGAATGATCCATTTTGGAATTAAAAATTCTGACTCATCAAGCTTTCAGATGACTGTAACCAAATGAGAGCCAGATTCATCCAGATAAGCTGCTTCTGAATCCCTGACCCATGCAAATTTGATATAATAAATGTTTGGTGTTTTAAGTATTACATATTAAAGTAGTTTGTTACCTAGCATTTTGATAGTTAATAAAACTTGTATAGTAATCATTTGAAAACTTAGATTAAATGGACAAATTCCATGAATGAGGCAAAATACTGACACTCACTCAAGGAGATATAAATAACCTGAATAGTTTTAATCTATTAAGGGAATTGGATCTGTAGTTTAAATTTTTCCCACAAAAAAAATGTCAAGCAAACATTTCTACCAAAATAGTATCAATTCTATAAAATTTTTTCTAGAAAATTGAAGAAAGGGAAACACATCGCTATTCATTCAATGAAGTCATCATTACCCTTACACCAAAAAGAGAGGAAGAAATTGGAAGAAATAAAAGTCTATCTATTTGTAAATTTCTCATTTAGATGCAATATTTCTTAACTCAATTTTAGTGTATGAATCCAACAATATGTGAAAAGGATAATACTTTATGGCAAATTGGGTTTATTCTGGGAATGCCAGATTAGTTCTACATTTGAAAAATCAATACAATTTACCGTATCACCAGAAAAAGACAGAAAAACGATATGAGCATCCCAATATGCAGAAAAATTATTTGACAAAACTCAATATCCATTCATGATATAAAATGTCAGTAAACAAGGAATAGAAAATAATTTCCTCAATTAATTAAAGGCCATCTGCCATAAACCTGAAGCTAAGGTAATATTGATTGGTGACAGAGTAGATGTTTTCTCTCTTAACTCAAGAAAATAGCAAGCATGTTCAATCTCACCACTGCTCTTCAACATTTTCCTGTAGGTCCAATCCAGGACAATAGAAGAAAAGAAAGAAATGGCATACGATTGAGAAGGAAGAAATAAAACTATGCAAACATGATTGTCTATATAGAAAAATTCAAAGAATCTATAAAAAGTACTGCAATAAACAACAAGTGAGTTTAGCAAAACTAGAGTATATAAACTCGAAGAACAAGAATCAATTGTATGTTTATATACTAGCAGTGATTATATACTAGCAATCAAAAATTAATTTTTAAACCAACATTACATTTATACAGTACCAAAGATTCAAAATATGTGCAAAGTCTATAGCAGAAAAATACAAAACTCTGATACAAAATCAAATATGGCCAAAATAAGTGGAGAGCTACACATTTTCATGGATTGGAAGATTCACTATTGTTGACATCATTTCTTCATTCATTATCAAAGTGATGAATTCAACAAAATTCCATTCAAAGTGCCAACAGATTTTTTTTTTTTTTGCAGAAACAAAATTAATATGATTTTTTTGGGGGGGGGAAATGAAGAATTAGAAGTCAAAATGCATTTTCTACAGAAAAATTCAGTTGGAACTCTCACTGCTTGATTTCAAGACATACTCTAAAGCTACAACAATCAAGAAAATGGGCATTGGTGAAGGGTAAATAGATAAATGCAAAAAAATAGAGCTTAGAAATAGAGCCACTCATTTATGGCCAATTGATTTTCAACAAATGTGCAAAGGAAAAGCAATTGAATGAAGAAGTAAGTTTTTGAATGAATAGTGCTGGTACAACTGGATATAAAAAATGCAAAACAGAACAAAACAAAGTGTGTTAATCCAGTTCTTGAACCACACTATACATACAAACTAACTCAAAACTGATTATAGACGTAGAGATAAAAGTGCAAAAGCTAAAACTATAATCCTTCAAAAAGAAACCTTAGTGAAATCTTTGTGACTTTTAAAAGGCAACAATTTCTTAGATGTAACACTGAATGCACATTCCATACAATAAAAATTTTTGATAAATTGTACTTCATCAAAATTAAAAACTTCTGCTCTTTGAAAGTCGCAATTATGTGACTGAAAAAGAAAATAGTGCTTGAAAATAAAATTCAAAGACTATGGGAAAATATTTGTAAATCACTCTCAAAGGACTTTGTATAACCACGATATATTTTAAAACTCTCAAGACCCAATTAATGCATAATAATAATAACTCCCTTTCACCTAACTTCAAGTCACACTTTCATTTCTTTTCTTCTCTCCTCTATAACTTGTTGATATCATTTAAGCATTTTCTAAGAATACCCTTGAGGCTTTTTCAGCTTCTTATTGTCTAGTCTTAAAGGCAGTTATCACAGTTTTAGATGTTTTTATGTCAACTCCTCACTGTTAGGTACCAAAATTTGTATAATTTGTCTGTTATTGTATTAAAATCCAACCTAAAACTTAGTGGCTTAAAACAATAGTCATGGTTTACTTACATGACTAACAATGTGATGTTGCCAGCAGAGGGCTCTGCTGGATGGTGGGCCCGAGGTTATAGTTCTTGTTCATATGGACCTCTATCCCTGCTGTTACTAAAAGTGACCATCCCAGCAGCACAAGGAGAAATTGCATTACAAAATTCATGACATTTTGATTACTCAGTTTCCAAAGTCACATTGTGTCATTTCTACCATAATCTCTTGGTGGAGGCAGATATCAAAGGAAGATCCCAAATTCATATACTTCTCCTTTTAAGTGGCAAATTTCTAGGAAAGCATTTGGAATGAGGGTCATTGTGGCAGCTATTTGGAAAATACAGTCTGTCCCACTCAGTATACCTCATATTAAGTGTGACATCTACATTAACTGAGAACCACTCTGAGCCCTAGTTTCTGATCTTTAACTATAGGTGATAACAATTCTATAGTTGTTGTAGAGTTTGAGATAACATACTGTACTTTAAAAATGTTATAAATCTTCTCAGGAAACCTTATCCACTTGCATATTTTCAGTTATTACTTAAATTCAGATGATTTCCAAATATGTATCTTGGATCCAATTCCTTCTTTTGAAATTCAGAAACGTGCATTTTCAAACATTTCTTTTATATTTTCCAAATAATTCTGAAATTTCACATATTTAAAAAAGTAAACTCATAATTGTCCCTTGCTCCCATGCAGCCTGTAGGCCTGGATTTCTGTTTTTAGTTAAGTGCTTAAGGGCAGCAGGTTGCGTAACAATATCTGTTACTTTTTTTATTCTGTCACCATGACCAGTCTGTCTAGTACCTATCCTGTTGATCTGCTCATCTCTATTTCCACTTCCACTTGTTTTTTGTTTAACAGGTATCTGTCTCCAATTGGAAACTTTTTCACTCTTCCTACATATGCTGACCAAGGTATCTCTTTAAAAACAAACCTAACCACAACATCCCCTTATTTAAAAAACGGATTCCAATGCTTCCCAAAAATGTCAGAATAATATTCAACTAGTTTAGCTTTATCCACATTGTAATCCTATTTTCTCAAGCCTCATCTCACACCACGTGGACTCTCAGTATTTGATCCAGACGTAAACAATGACTTGTAGATTCTCCGTTTACATGATGCCATATATCACCAGCATGACTATTAATATTATTTGGAATATACACTCTTTCCAAATCCAAACCAAATACATGCCCAGATAACTCTGATTCATCCTTAAAGACTGAACATTTTTAGCTTACAGAAGCCTCCTTTGATCCTCAACTCTTACCCTTGAGGTTCCTAATAGAAGCACTTCTACTTTGTGATCCAATAATCCTCCACATGTAAATCTATCATTAATTTGGATTATAATAGAATGTCATGTATAATCTACTTTGCTGACTCCAGGTACTAGATCTTAGGATGTGAAGTACTGTAACCATGTTTAAGCAGTCTTTAGGATCTTAGGATGTTTCTGGAACTCTGAAGTTTTCTAATGTTTGTTTCATAAAATAATAAAATTATTAAGCAAAACTTTATAAGTAAAGCATTAATAATGGCATAGATGGCATCAAATTTTTCTTTTTTCTCAAATGCCTATACACACAAAAGTTAACCTATCAATTTACTAGAAATAAAACAAATGGCATGAAAATATAGCGACATACTTCATTATTCATATATTTTTCCAAGTGTGTAATCCTAATTTATCATTCTCTTAAGGAGATTAGCTACATCTTCATAGTTTTGTAAAGGACCAGGAAATAACAGGCATCTCAGTATTTGCAAATATCTGATATTTTCCCTATCCTTGATCTTGCCTTTTTCTAAATTAGAGTTTCTATTCAAATTAAATATATTTATACAAAAACACGGAAAGCTCCAGTTCATTAATTCCCTCTAGATTTTTGACTCATCCTTACAGATTTAAAAACACTCCACTAGAAAGATATTTATGACTGAAAGTAGTGCACTGCCAGTTTAAATGAGAAATAAAAACTTGGGTTTCACACCAGTGGAAAGGAGCCCTTCAGGCAAGATGACACTGAAGCAGTATGAGAAATGGATAGAGGAGATAATAGTATAGCCTGTACATTCTGAAATATGATATCTGTTACAAATATTCAGGCTGTTAATAACTATAGTTATGGATATGAACATATTCACTGGAACTAAGGATTCTTAGTTCTAATGCAAAAGAGACATCTATACACAAAGATAGACAAATTAAAGTGTCTCGCTGTGACAAACTGGCAATTCACACATCTGATACTCTTCCTTTTGAAATTGGTAATAATATGAACATCTGTGTGCCCACAATTTTTTTCCCCTGTTAAATATATGAGTAATTTAGAATTCCTGGATATTTCATTATTGTTTCAGAAGACTTAGAACTATAAGTTTGGTTACAAAGAAGCCATAGTATTTTAGTTTTTACATCTGATTTGAACCATGCAAGTCCATTTTTACATGAGCATTTATTTCCTGTTACTGCTTTTAAAAGGAATTATGTTTTACTATGGGTTGCTGGAAAGTAGATACCAGGCAAAGGCTTACAGACTACTGGTTGACAATTGAGTGCAATGCCAGAGAGCTGCCATGTGGGCAAAGGGAATTGAGGCAGGGGGATAAAAGCCAATTCAAGGATCAATTTACTGGCTTCAGGTGTGACTGGTTATTAATCTTGCATGATCATCTTCTGAAAGGCCACAGACACGATTTTTTGGGCAGATTTTGGAGTTGGGAGAAAAACTCACACAGAGTTGAGCATAGCAGCTAATGCACTAGAATGTAGGAAGTGGCAGAGGTCCCAGAGACAGGACACATTTAACACTGAGGTGATCTGATGTGGCACTTAGAACATTTAATACCAAGTATGATTTATAAGGTATTTGATCCAGATTATTAGGTATTTGATCCAAACTTTTATTGCTGAAACTGTTCACTAAAGTCAGTATTCTCCTTTCTAATTTCTGCTTTCATGTTTGTTACTATTTACATCCTCTGTGGCTATCTGCAAAATTTTAAAATGTAACATGGCTGATGGGATTATTTTAGTCCTCTCTATGGACAGTGTGTTATGTTCTCTGATAGACTGGGCATCAGGACTGCTTCTGCTTATAGGAATAGCTGAAATGATTAGAACTTCTTTGCCACAATTCAGTCATTTAGTTAAAGGCTTGGATTTTCTCATTTATAAAGCTGTGGAGAAAGTATCTGTTGTTTTCCTTTGTCACGCATTCCAGCAATTAAAGATAAATGAGCATTGATGAGGGGTGGCACACTATTTGGGAGTCAAGGAGTCTCCAGTTTGTAAAAGATCTCGAGACTACAGTGTGTAAAAAAAAAAAGATTACCCGAAAGCCTAAAAATTGGTAGTTAGTATAAAAGAAGGTACTTAGGTGCCGTATATTCAGACCAGCTGCGGGGCTCTTCTGCTTTCAAAACCTGAGATTAAATGGTTGTGGCACAGAATCTGACCTATTTATCATGTGCTCAGTATAAATTGAAAAGTAGGAGTCATTAAAATATTTTTAAAATCTCTTAAATACAATATATGAGAAGGATAGATATTTGGCTCTTAGGGTCTTGTCTATGGAGATATGTGGGTATAATATTTCTTTGAAAATACCATGTCTGCTTTGTGTTTCCGAGTGGTATATCCTCTACTCTACCTTCTTGTTACTTACCTCTAGCTGTCTCTGTCACAGTCTACAAATTATTGTGTCAGTCTTTCTCTCGAGCTCAGCTGAATTTTAAGATCAATGAACTTACTTGCCAATTTGACAGGGCTATCAGTTGTTCTAGGGATTAATTAAGCCTTACAAATTATTTTAACCCACGACTAGCAGTCTCTATACTACTTAACTGACACTCAATCACACTGTTAAATTTGTCTGAAATTAACAGTGTTCCACAAGGGAGAAAATTTCAACCAGTCTGCCCTGTTGCTAATTTTCTGAACATTTCCTTAGGCATTACTTTGAAAAAAATATATTAAAGCTTCAACATAGACATCTTACTTTTCTGAAAGCATTTGAAAATGCTCTTTTCTCCTTCAAAGCCGAATTTGAGGTCAAGCAAAAAGCATTTATGTGAAAACATGTTTCTGTCCCTGTGATATTTAACACTAATTTAGATGAGAAAAGCCAAGTGGAGACCAGGATATAGGAGGAAAGTGTAAAAAAGGCAAACATATGCAAATGTATGTAAACATCCACATTTTTGCTTATCTGGTTTGTAGACTTTGTCTTGTGAAATGATACCCGAGGAAAAAAAACTGACAATGTGAACAACTTTGCAGCTGATCTTCACAGTTAAATAATCATTCACCGTGACATGCTAACTAGTAAACTAACAGTCTATCCACCTGTAAAAATATATTTATATCTGTTCAGTACTAGCAAGCATTCTTCACTGGCATGGCTCTAGCAGATGCATCACCTTTGTGATTATGTGGCAAAAACATAATATTACAGTTTTGCAAATAGTTATTTGTTCCTGAATTTTTAGTTCAAGTTGCATAATGCATACAGTATATGATTTGCCTTTGAGAGAGCTACTTAAAAATGACATATCTTCTTTTCTAAGTACATAAATGTACATGATAATCCCAGCAAGAGAGCTACCTCCTTATTCTTTGCTCATGTGAAAGAGTGTTATCATAAGAAAGAGAGGAATTATGTTACAGAAAAAATCATCTTCTTTATAGAATTGTAGACTAACTTCCAAAGGCTAGGAGCTGGTGAAAGATATCTACCTATTAAGTACCTAATAGATTTCTGTCACTATACTACTTGCTTTATATACATATTCTCTAATCTTCTAAACAACTTTGAAGTGTAACCACTATGACTTTTTTTTTCAGATGGAAAATGCTGAGGCTCAGAAAAGTTATGGAATTTAACAAGGTCTTACAATTGATAAATGGAGTAATCTTTTTACCAGCTTTTCCCCTTCCAAACCATTTGTCGCACTTCTAATGGAGTCATGTGATCCTTTTGAGAGTCCCCTGTTGCCTAAATCATAAAGTCTAAAGCAAGACTCATTCTTTACCTACCTCTCCAGCATCATTCATCAAATCTGTGCACTTTGTACTGAGTTACATCAATAATTAATTGCTTGCGGTTCCTGAACAATCTCTGATTCCTGTTTACTCCAGGCTTTGGCATATCCTTCATCCTTGGCTGAGAGGTCTGGTGCTCCCTTCCTTCCAACCCAACATACTTATATTTCTCCTAATTCTTCATATTCTTCAAATGAGGTCAGGCTTTACCAGTTTCTGAGGCTTTCCAGGACCTGTACCTGCAGCAGTGTTCCTTAGCCACTTGTGCTTGCAACTGACCTGGCGGTTGTATCATTGTGAACATATGTGTTCACCACACAGTAGACCTTGTCTCTTTGATAGAGAACCATAAGTCATAGCTTTAGAACTAGCATGTTGCCTGGCACTTCATAGGTACTTAGAAAAATTTTATGAAATGAATGGATAAAGTAGGTCTCAAAGTAAACAAAGCCCAAGAACACTAGGTTTACAAGAAATCATTTTCTATCTAGGGGAAACTATCATCAAGTAAGGATAGCCCTGAAAAGAAACAAGTAGGAGGAGAAATCATATAAAACTTGATTTTAGAAGAAGCTTCAAGGAAGGGAATATTTCTCAGTTATACTAGATTAGGTTTCTAGTATGCACCAATCACTACATTTTAGAGTGATAGAAATGGCAGTTTTACTCAAATTGATTTTTTAATTAATTATTTTATCCTTGAGATAAATATGTAGACCAGATCATACCTAGCCTGGCAATCTGCTAATAAGCATTTGGTGAATTTGTTGTATGTGTTGTGGTAGGGCGGGGGGAGAGAAAATTGGATGAAGAAATAAGAGAAGAATGATGTGAATTTCATTGATTGAATCTTAATAAATGAGTTCATAATGAAAATATCTTAGTAAATCAGCTTTTATAGTTATGGGATTTATTGCATATAGTTCTATAATCTTTGATAATTATCAACCAGATTCCAATGATATTTTTAAAAATAAAGTTTAGGGAGTTTTTCTTCTTTTTGTTTTTAATTACCTCTTTTATCTCAGAAGAAGCTTAAAGTTTTCACCCACATATTACTAACTTGTTTGCCTTATGCATTTTATGATTTCAGCAGATAAAATCCATTCTTGAGTATTTTATTTATTTGGAATGTATTTTAGCTCATTTAGAAGTTTATATGGAATTACAATGGCTTCTGTGTGTACTTTTCTCCCTAGAAAATTAGTTCCATTTCATTCCTGATTTTCCTTTCTAAAAACTATGAAAAAAAAGAACTCACTCCATTTTCTTAGCTAAATCTTACTCTATTGGCATTAAAAAGCCCTATATTTTCCTTCTGAAACCCAATTGTTGCTTTCCAAACTTCTCATTTTAATACTTAAAAGGTATTTATTTCTATTCATTTCTTAGTAAACCAATAATGACATCATATGTATATAGCTAGAGGGTTGTTCTGGTTGCTGGCGTCCATCCATATGTAGATGGTTAAACTTCCAAGAAAGTAAACCACCCTGGGGAAAGGAAATATACATATTGTTTGAAAAAATGGGCCACAGCTAGTGTTTCTGAGAACAGTGCAGCATTTACTTCTCAAATCATTCTCCACCCAGCCCCATGGAATATCAGTTCTTAGGCTAAAGGACCATAGTCATGAACTTGGTTAAAAAGTCATTTACACTATTCTCTCTGTGGTACCTGGAGAACTGAGTATTAAAGGAAAATCTGATAAAGATAACTCACCATTTTTATTACTAATATTTTGACTCACTTTTCACCCCATGTCTAAGTAAAAGGCTATATATTCAGAGCAATAATCCATTATAAATATGGATTCTGGGGATGAAGATGCATCTTTTAAAACTCCATTACAAAGAATGTTTTCATAAATAGGCATTATTTGGAAAATTTTTTTCAAGGAACATAGCCTGAATTTCAGAAGTCATATTGTAAAAACAATAAGGATTAGAAGAGTTTTGAGAAGCATGTCCCAAAACTCTCTTTTTTTTCTCCCTCCCTTCCTTTCTTCCCTCTCTTTCTCTTTCCACACACACACACACACACACACAATCAGACATATTTTTCATTAGGCAGAACAATTGTTCAGCCAACATTTTGAAATATAATGTAGACCATATTTAAAGGTGCCCCATTTCTGCACTGTTCTGCAACCTCTTTCTGGAAACCTATTCAAATGTTTAATAACCATTGGCCATCAGGGAAATCTTAACTATGGTTAACTTAAGTCACTCATGCTGTAATGTACAGCCATTTATGGTTTTGTCCTCAGTTCACCTCAGGAGGAGAAATGATGAGAAGATAATCACTAAATTATCCCCTATGCACATTCTAGTGCTATTTTCCTTTACACATAACTTAGTAGCCTAACATTCTCACATCCGTTTCCATTTACTAAAAGCAGTTAGATTTTTTTTTTTTTTAATGAGGTCCTTGAAGAGGTTCAGGGAGAGAGATTTTATGTTAGACCTTGTTATTCAGGACTGTAAATGAAACCAGTCTCCATAGATTTGCAATAATTTTTTCATAATGTTGGAAACCTCCTACAATAAACTTGCTCATTTCCCATTTTTTATAGAAGCCTTAAATTAAGTACTTTCCTAGCTTCTGTGTTTCTTCTAATTCCAAGTTTTTTTTAATGCTATTTTCCTTCTAAGGAGCATAACATTAATATGTAACTGATATTTTGATATGTTAATTTTCCAAAAATGAATAATGTTTAGCATGTACAGCATTATGATATATTGGGCATTGTTTAGTGAAAGTGGTCAATTATATTATGTGTAAATTACTTCCTACTACCTTTAAGTCAACAGAATTAGTTTTTAAAGCCTATTTCTTTTTGCAGATTGGCTTTTAAGAGTTTAGCTTGTCATGATAAGTAGGTTTTATTGTGTAAACTTTGAAAGTTACTATTGTTATAAATACAAAAATAAATTCTTTCCAAAAATTTAGGGCTCACACTAGTATAGTTTTAATAACACAGTCTCATTAAATATAAAGCATGAAAAAAAAATCTAGTGTTAATAATACCATCTAACTCTGTCCATCCATGCAACTAAAAATATAATAGCAAACTACACTTATTTGCCACAGTTTGAGAGTTTTCACTGGGAAGCAGACTCAGAGGTAAAGTTTAGTTTTTAAGATGTTTACTAAAAGGGAAGGCCCTTTGAATCACCACCATGGAAAAGAAAAGAAGGAAGCAGGATTGAACCAATAGCCTCAACCTACTCCAGGAAATTTTGAGCTAATGTGGCCATCAGAGATCTATGTACTGAGCTGAAATGGTTGGACCTGTATACTTCCTCTTGATCAATCATATGAAAGGTATCCCTGAATAGCACAACTTTGGGTGTAGTGAATTTCTGTAATTGAAGTCATTCCTGGAGGGAATGCCAGTTGAAAGCCCCTCCTTAACAGCTCTCCTAGAAGCTAGGGCAGCAAGTCCTTCCTTGAAAGGGAAAGTGGTTAGAGCATAAAGTAGACACCATTGATACAGTTAAGTGCCAGGCATTGTTCTAAGTTCTTTGCATAGATTAACTCATATGTAACAATAGCATATGAGAAAATCACTTACATGATACTCATTTTGCAAACGTAGAAATTGAGGATTATGGGATTTAAATAACTTGCCAAGGTCACACAACTATTAAGTGGTGAAACCGCTGAATTCAAGCAGTCTGACTCCAGAGACTACTGCTTACCATTTTTCTATGCTGCGTCTCAGAGCCACTAACTCAAAAGTTGCCAAGGGCCAAATTGCCAAAATCTGTTTTCAAGTTTTCAATTCAATATTTATCTTTCTAAGTTTCCTGCCATGGTTTAATTTGATTTACTTCTTAATTAAAACTTGTTCCTAGGTTAATTCATATGACTTTATGCTAGTTTTCCCACCTACTTTTCTGAGATTTTTCTCGTGGCTCCTCTTCATCTCTCTACTCCTTAAATACTGATGTCCTTTTAGCGTTCATTTCTGTTTTCTTCTTTACTCACACTACATGCTCTACTTCAGGTGTACTTCAGCATATTTCATTCATGCTGCCATCAGTTTTTATTATAAAAGGCTCAGGCATCAAGTTATATTAGGACTGAGTGTGGTGAGATGAGAGAAGATGGAGCCAGAATTGCTCCATGTAAGGGCTGATGGAAAAATTTTTAAGCAACAATTTCAGCCCATGGCCCCTGAAAAGGGTCAGGAGTTAATACCCAAAGTACACTTGTTCCGAAGGATGAGGGTAAAATATGGTCTAGGAATTATGAAAACAATAGCAACAAGAATAGTACACCTAGGAAGGCAATTAGATGTGAACTGAGTGATGCCAGAATTCAAATTAAAGACCAGGAGGTGACATACAAGAATTATTTAAAATTAAACCCTTCACCCTAAAATCACCCACTTAAAGTTTCACTGGCCTTCAGGAATCAAAAACCAAAAATAGAACCTAAACATGGAAGAAAGAGATTGATAGGATTATTTGAATTCCAAGATAAAAAATTAAAATTAGATTAGGATAATTTTCAATGATTTAATAATTAGCCAGTTCTTTCAATGGAAACATGAGTTGGATCTCATATGTATTTGAAATAAGGGTTGGGGGATTCCTTCAATAACTTAAATTTTCTGTTGTTGATTTATGAAAAGAAAACTTGGCTACATTCTTAAGTTTCAATAGTTATGTTTAAATATGTCCAGAATTATATGTAAAAATATGTTGACACATGCTTGTAATCTAACCAATGGTCTTAGAAATTAAAAAGTTCACATGCCATGAAGATAATTTAAATTTTAATAATAGTAAAAATAAAAATAAAAATAAAAAAACACTGCAAACACTACAGACTTCATTTTTTAAATACCATTGATTAGTTTGGAATATATAATCTTTATATGTATTTCTAGTTTAAAGTATTCTTAAACATTTAAGAACACATTATCTCATTTAAATATGCTTTGAATTAATTCTTCTTTAGGGTGTAGTGTTTTGTTTATGACATCATCTATACCAATATTGGGAAAAGTTTTAATGTCTACATTCTTTTTTTATTATCTGTTATATATTTTGACCAATTTGCTTTTTATAAAAAGTGGATGATCCTCTTAAATCAACAAATACAGAGTGAGAATTTTCAGATTATTAAAATATTAATATGAACAAACATTCTGATATTACATAAAACATTTGATGAGATATTTTCTTTCTTTCACAGTGTATCTCTGACAAATATGCTCATCAGAGTAAGGAATCCATTTTATAAACTGTCACTAAAACATAGAAATAATAACTCTGTAAGACAGAAAACATTCTGAAATTTACTGATTACATTGTCCAAGGGAAAGTGCCTGAAGCTGAGCCATCCACATCACCAGAGAAACAGCATGTGCCCATTGCTTAAATGGCATGGACTTGTTCATGGAGTGGGGCTGTAATGAATGGAGAAGGGATGTTTTGACAGACATGAAAGAGGAATGGACGGCAAGCAGGGAAGAGCAGATGTCCATTGTAGTGAATCTGTGTGTATTAGGCATATGTCTTAGAAATATGTGGCATTACATAAGAAAATAATAATCCAGTATTATAGTTAATGATGTAATACAGAAAAATATTGCATTTTGTATTTAAAATGCACTGAAATTTGCTACTTTGTTGTCTAAATAAACAAGCCATGAATTCACTTCTTCCATCTGTAACATGTCAGAGAAAAAACACTGGCAAGATATATTATTTTTTAGGCTAAAATGATTTAACTCTTGAAACTATACCAAGTGCTCCAAAATCACCTGAAAAATTCATGGGTGCTTCAAAGGAGAGAAACATTTCTCAGTCCATGATTTATCCCTGTTTCCCTCATTACTTTAGGACTCTATGGAAGAATTGCCAGTTTTGTCAAAATTTCAATTGCATAGAAGTGGAGAGTTGTCAGTTTCAAAGTGGAAATATATTGTTATACCTACTCATTGTTACCGTGTATATAGCCTAAAACAAGTTAATATATTCAATCTTTCATTTACATCTGTGTTTTAAACAAATACTTATTTAGCATTCCTATTTTCTAAGCAATTTTCTACATGTTCACAATACAGAGATGAATGAGACACAGTGAATGACATGAATAAAAGTATAAATTTTATAGAGCGGATGGTGCAGTTGGGGTACTGTGTCAGATGTGCTGAGAGTATTGGTTGGTGTATTGCGGCCAGTGAAGGGTCTCTCATGTCATGCTAAGGAGCTTGAATTTATCTGTTAGGGTGAAAGCTTAATGGAAGTTTTTAAATTGTGGAATAACATAACCAGATCTGTGTTTACAAAGATACTTCCAAAACAGGATTGATCAGAGAAGGGGAAAGATGGAGAAAGGAATTGAAAACCCATTATGTGCCAGGACCCGGGGATATAAATATTAATAAGGCACAATCAAGGAATTTAGGATTGTTAAGAAAACACACTTATAAATGCAAATGTCTTTCCTTGAAGGAATACGCACTAATTGGAAGTACCTAACTGCCTGTTTGTAGTATGTGCCAAGGCCCTAGGGGGAGGTGAGATTAGTGAAGGTGATGGATAGTCGGGGCAGATACCCAAATGTGATACATGAATTGGAATTTACAAGAACAGATAAAAGATTCATAAGGAACAAGAATTGGGATTAAGATCCTTCCTAGCAAAGGTAATAGCATATATAAAAATGACTAGATATGAGAAAGGATGGTGCACTGGGAAATACCAAATAGGTATTGTGGGTGAAATGGCAGTATTTCCAGATCTCTCCCCTGGCTTTAATGCATCTGCATATCATTAGGTGTTTCCAAGGTGTGGAGAGAATTAGTCTATCTACATAACAATGGGTAATTACAAGGGAGTGCAAGGGTTTATCTGGACTGGAGAGGGCCGCTGGAGCTCTCTTCCTCTTCTGTGGCAGCCTGGTCAAGAGAGAGACTGGGATGATTGCTTGTAGGAAACAAACGGGTTTCTTGACTTTATTTCTCCCTTTGACTGATTTTGGTTTTAGAGGTATTTTGCCTACACCACCCTCCACCCCCACCCAGAGATACAAGTAGACATCACTGAATAAAAGCATAGTTGTGAAGAAAACAGTGGACAGTTGTGCTAGAAAAGTTAATAGGGACTAGGCCAGAAAATGGTGGTAATCTACTGAGGTTTTTTTTGGTTTTACTGTTGTTGTTTTCATCAGGATCATTATTGTTTATTTTTATTTTTTTCATTATAAAAGGCTTTATCAAGAATATATATTTTAAATGAAATAGTGTATGTTTAAAGTGTACAATGTGAATCTTGATATGCATAGTGAAAAGATTATTATAGTCAAGCCAATTAACACATCCATTTCTTACATAGGTTTTCGAACTAGGAAATAAGGAAACTGTAGATTTTATGTAGAAAAATAGATATTTTAGGATAATATCTCTGCTAACAGAAGTAACCAATGATTGGAGGTAGAATGCAGTGAGGAAAAACTACAGGATGATAACTAGGACTAACTGAGGGAGAGAGAAAGAGAAGGGGAAAGGATATATACATTTTAAAGATATCTACAAGATAGAAAAGACAGTATTTGGTGATGTTTTTAATGTGAAGTTTTAAGTGAGAGAGAAGATTTCTGATGTGGGCAAAATGTGGAAATTAGGAGACACAAAGAACATAGGGAAAGTGAAAGAGTTAGTAAAGACTTTACTTTAGCCATACTGATTTTTTGATGCAAATGTGATATTTCCAGGAGGGAAAAAAGTAAAAATTATGAAGCAGGGCACGAAATTGGGTTTGATATATAAACTTTGGATTAAAGTCTGAGTTCCTGCCTAATCCAAGCCTATTGCCTTGTCCTTCCCCCCAGCTGACTTCAGTGATGCTTAGTACAAACTGGACTTAAGAACAAATCTTGGTTGATGGGAGAAGGCCTGGAAGTATATGGAATCCACTCTCCATTAGCAACTGAGATTTGGACATGACTGAGGGTCCAGCTGCTCTGTTCCCAAAGGGCTATGAACCATGGAAACATTATCTCCTTCCTTGGCTTTTCTTCCTTGATCATCAGGCTCAGTGTTTTTGCCAACTTCCCTTCACAGCTAATATGGTTGATGTCTAATGGAAGCACTGGTGGTTATGATAATATAGGCAATGTTATGATTTAAAGGTAATCTAAATCTAGTTTTCTCAACTTAAAGAAATACTACTAGTTAAAATATTCTAAAGTCAAAATTGATCTTATTACACCCCCATCTCACATATGCTAGGGTGCATCCCTATCATATTACATACATATTACCTGCATAGCAAATTATACTAAATTCTAGTCAAATTCTGCTATAGGTCTTACACAAAAACATAGATATAAAAACAGAACTTAAATACTAAAGTAATTCACTTAGCTATATTTGTTAGTTATTAATTTCAGAGTGAAAGTACTTTACCTTTTCCATAGTTCCCTTTAAAATCATCTTCTCTCTGTAAATAAGTTTCTTTCAAAAATAACTATTTCATTTTTTTTGTCAACTTATGATATATATTGTTTTCTTTACCAGATTAGTGCTGTCAATTTGGTGCTCTGAGTTTTAAGTACATATTATTAAAAGATTAGAAAGTTTGAGAGAAATAAATAAAATCTGCTGCGGGGTATTTCCCCAAGACAACCTAAAGTAGAAAGGGACAGAGGGATCCCTGAAGGCCAAAATAAAAACCTGTTTTCATGAATTTCTACCTCTGACCAGAAAAAAAAAAAGGAAATCCATTAATCCATTAGCTTCCTTCTATAGAAAATAACTAGCTTTTAAGATCTAGAAGTCTGCTATGTGACATTTTTTAATATCTTTTATCAAGTAATGTATCTATAATGGTGGTGGGTTACACAGAGTTAGAGGGAATTGGGCAGCCTTAGGATATGTTAAGGACCATAGGGCGGGCAGCCACATGGTACAGATATTCTGGATCGGGTTCTAGCAAATGTTTCAATGTAAATATTTTTTATATCTTCTTCTAAGCCCAGGGTTTTAATATATAAATGCTATAAATCATTTCCCTCATTGCTATATTGCCTTGACAATATTTACGTAAACTTTCTGAGTCAGAAAGCCCTGGAATTGTGGTGAGGAGGACTGTGGGTAGAGGGAAATGGAAGAGGACTGTAATACAGAAAACAGCAATAATTTAGTATAGAAGCAATAGTTTAAACTATGAATTGATCTTGACTAATTGATAAAAGTCAAGAAACAGCCACATTCCTTTCAAGGTAAATCTCTTCTTCAGATAGAAAGCACGAGTGGGAACGAGTTCATACTGTGCCTTATAAAAGGTTAAAAACAATACAAAACACAAACCCTTACCTACATCCCATCTAGCATGTACACCATGGAGTCAGTCTTTACCATCTATTCTCTGAGGCTTTCAGCTGTATTTCCTCAGGAAAAAGTTACATAGGGCTTTTTTCTTTAGAAAACATGTTATTTAGTTGAAGAAAAAGTCCTTGCCAGAATTAAATCCCCCCCAAAAATTTCATGTGGAATTTTATATAAGTAATATAGTTTTCCACATTTCTCACAACTGCTGTGTGATAAATAACAAACTCATTTCCACATGGCTGTTTCTTATAATAACCTTTAGGAAAAGCAAAGGATGTAACATTAGAAAGACCTCAGAGTAGGTGATACTGTGTGGACCTAACCACTTTTATCTAAGCACACAATATTCTGCTAGACTAACTCTATCTAAGGGAAGAATTTAGAGTTGAACTGCTGGTCCCTCTGAATATCTTCTCTAAAGATCATAATCTCAGACAGACTTTTGATAGAGTATGACAGTCCATTCAAGGATATACCCTGTGAATTTTTCAAGTGTTATGTTCTGTGTTGTTGAAGGAAGACTAATCCATGCCCTTTATAAAAAAGAAATTGGAAATGGGGCCAAAGTTGTACTGTATGACTACTAACACCTTTTTGGTAAATTATATTTGCCTTTTTCTGAAAAAAATGAGCAAGAAGTTAATTTCATTAAGTCATTTCATATGTAACTAATGTAAATAATCTATTAATTATAAAAGGGGTAAAGTGGTAAATAATCTTAAAGGAAGATTATAATGACTATATCTTGGCAGACATTTTAATTAGTCATAATTATGTATAGTACATTTCTCTTAGAGACAGTTGCCAGTAGTTACTTGTCTTAAATTGGGCTGATTTAATCTAGTTGCACTCCTCTGCACTTTTACATCTGTAAGCTTCTAGAATGGTTTATGCGTTAGCTGGCCTCGGCTACCTTATTTTCTTACAGTTCACCTGCTCTTTGCCACCTCAAGACACAGGAACCACGCCATTAACTTAATTACTCTACTTCATCTATCTCAAAGTGAGTTTCTTCAAGTCTGAAAAGGTGTTGAGTCCTGGTAAGGTCTGATTGCTACTGGAATTAATCTTACAAGCAAGATCATGACACTATTTACTTTCTAGTTTTAAACTTCCTAGTGACTATGTATTCACTCAGCTTCAATTGAAGTTTAATAAATATTCATTAAACACATATTGCAGCCTCAGCTTTCTAGGGCTTGACACAGCAACACAGTATATTATGCCTGTATCACTAAGGGAGAATTTGGCAGTGATGAAATATAAAGCCTCCCTATTTTCCCTGTCTACCTCCAATTCTTAGGATATTTGTCTATTTTCTGTCTTACCCGACTCTTTTCTTCTGCCCTGAGCTTTCCAAGACAGACAGGAAAATCCTTATGAAACAGACAAAGGCAATACTGAGAGATTTATTTTTCTTTGCAAAATATTTTAAGGAAAATGTATTTTGAGTGATGCTATATAATTCAATTTTAATGAGAGAATTGACCAAAAGCAGTTGTTTTTGTTGTGGTTGTTTTGTTTTTGGTTTCCCATACAATGTAATCACAACAGGTTACAAGGAGTTGTTTTTATTTATTTTATTTTATTTTTTTCTAAAACTAGACAAAGTATAGTAAGTATAATAATAACCACATACTATGGCAATCTCTAACTGATAAACTTTTATAAGAGTTCACCATACATCCTCATTCTTTTAGGGCAGGGTTTTCTGAAGAAAGTACTTACCCCCCTCTCCCCTCACAATTACCTTCTTCATTTTTATCACAGAGAGTGCTTTTAATCAGTAGTAATATTTGAAAGACTAAAGTCTTAGCCTTTTTTTTTTCCATTGAACTCTCTGTAATGATTACAGAATGTGAGCTAGTTCTGTTTTTGTTACCAACATTTTGTGATTTAGTACCCTTGAAAACAATTCCCACATTACTAAGCACACTTAGGGTCTGACATGTTTTGGACTGAAGTACTTCTAAATATCAAGCAAATAGGCATTCATGGGCACAGAGTAATCAAATGCTGCTGTTCACTGCTTAACCCAGAAGGTAAGATACAAATTAACATTTAAAGAAATGGGCATAAGAATAGATACTCAGTAATGATTTCTAAAATGAATTGAATTTCTATTGTTTCTTTCTCAGATTTTTTTTCTCCTCTTATTCTAAAGGTACAGTTTGGTAACCTGGATCACACAGGAATTGTTAAAAAGTTGAGATTCTATTGGGCAATATCTGTGTAACCAGTTGGAAACAAAATTCATATCTTTCATAAATATTGCCTTTGCAGTTACAAAGCACTTTTAACTATGCTGCCATATTTGACTTTGTAACAACTCCACCTAGAAAGTGCTTTCCAACAGCACATCTTCTATAATAAGTAGAGGTAAGGATGAGGTAGGGCACAGCAGGGGTTAGGAGGAAGTCAAGTACAATTGACCCTTGAACAATGAGTTTAGGAGCACTGACAGCCCTCCCTCCACAGCTGAAAATCCATGTATAACTTTTAAATCCCCCAAAGCTTAATTACTAATAGCCTACTGTTGACCTGAGGCCGTTCCAATAACATAAACAGTTGATTAATGCCTATTTGGTGTATATATTATATGCTGTATTCTTAAAGCTAGAGAAAATAATGTTATTTTTCAAGTCATTGCAAATCTCCAAAAATGTTTCCAGTATATTTGTTGAAAAAGTCCTTGTGTAAGTGTGCCCATGAACCAACATTGCTGGAGGGTCAGCTGTATAGGGGCTGGTACCTGTATGTAGATATTTTGAGTAAGATCCTCTAGTGCTTCTGTTGAGGTTTTTCTAAACTAGTTGTAAATCAATGATCCAAAGTAGAAGTTCTCAAAATATGGTCCCCACATCAACCTCTCCTCAGTGGATGGAATTTATTGGAAATGCAAACCTGCCGGCTCCATCTGTATATACTGAATCAGAAAGCCTGAGGTCATATTCTGTGTTTTAACAAGCTCTGCAAGAAACTCTGACACATGTCAAAGTTTGAGGACCACTGGTTTACAGTCCTGGTTCACAAAATTTTGTGGGAATCAGAGCATAGCTGTATTAGTACCTGGGTTTCTTCCATGACTACCAAATCTCATAAAATAGGGAGAAATCTTTGCAACTGAGTATTTTGAGAATTTTACAGGTGAATCTAATGCATATCAAAGTTTGAGAACCAATGGTATGATCTAATTTCTAAAGTTTGTTTACACAGAAGTAAAATTTCTGCATTTTCTGGCTTCTGACCCATTTTCAGTCTTCTCTCCTGACATTTCTGCCTCCCTTACTCTCTTCCCTACTGTACTCCAGGTGCAGCATAACTAACTCCACAACAACCCCTAACACACCAGATCTAAAACCACTATAACTTTAAACAACTGGCAATCCTATTGATTCTTCTAGTCCTGGATGAAATGCTGTGTTCATTGTGAAAAGACATTCCAGAAAGACTTAAAATACAGACCCTTCACACACCCTTTCATTGCACTTACCTCTATCTTTGTCATGTCATTTTTCTAATTGTATTAGACTTGAATGTTAAATGTCTTTCTCTACAATTAGTCTGAGTCCCTTGAAATCATGGACTTTTTATCTTACTATTTATCTAATCCATATAAACTCAAGACTCCCTGATCAAGGTCATAAATGAAAACCATAATGGTTTACATTTATGTAGGTTCCAAGTACGGTTTTAAGTGCTTCACACACATTATCTATTTTTAAATGTTTTAAATATTTGTATGGAATAGGTATTATGATAGTCCCTGTTTCATGAATAAAGATAGAGAGGTTAAGAAACTTACCCAGGGTCACACATGGCAAAGCCAGGATTCAAACCCAGGCAGTCTGTATCCACAGTGCAAACTCTTCCCTGTGAACAGTAATGCCCAGAATTCACGGGCCTTACCTCTCCATCCCAGTGCTCCCAAGACGTCTTTACAGATATCAGCATCAGAAGTATCAAAATTGGGACTAACATCCAGTGCATTTTGTCTCTCTCAAATCCATCCTTGACACTGTAGACAGTATTACATCTAAATTTATAATATGACCATGTCTCTCCCCTGCTCAAAAATATTTAATAGTTCTCTGTCCAAAACCTAAAGCTTCATATTTGCAAGGACTCTTGAGATTTGGTCTTCCTTTAATCCTACCAACACATGCTTTGGGCTTTGCTGTGTTATTGTGCACTCAACTATGTGTGTGCTCCCTCACACCGACCATGCTCTCATGCTCTTGATCTCTTTGTCTGTCTTGGCTTCTCATAGAATTCTTTACCCACAGTCATATGCTTAGCTAAATTCTACTCATTCTTCAAGGGATGCAAGCTTCCTTTGCCAGCAGAAACAGCCCTGTCTCCCCTTGTCTGGAAAACATGATCACCAGGTGTGAATTAATTGCATTTCAAGTCAATAGTGACCCTCTTTATCACCTACATGATCCATTACTAAGATCATTTTCCTAGATCGTAAGTATGCTGAAACACTAGCAGACCACACAAGAACAAACACCCTACAGCAGGATAAGTACATACCAAGATGTGAACTGGGATGAGGTATTATGCACAAGAAAAGAATTCCAATAGTTTTATAATTATTATCTACTTACTATCTGTAGGAACCCCAGGGGAATATGTCAAGAATGAATTGTAAAGTAGTATTCCAAGGAAAAAGGAAAATCCTGTGGACTAAGCCAAATTATTGAAATGGAGGATGGCCCAGAGATCCTCAGTTTAGTGTATATTTGTTTGAGAAGCTAAACTGGGACTGCCTCTATTGCTTGCTCTACTGTTTGAGTGGAAACCAAACCCACTGGTGCCGTACATTAAAAGAAGTTGAAATGCTAGAACTTCCTTAGTGAACTATGAAGGAAAAAAATCAAGTAGCTTGAAAGTCAAAAAAAAGGAAATATTTTTTGCTATGTCAACTTGCTCACTCACCCCTGTGTACTCCACAAGCTCTGTGGATTGGTTCTCTTTTTGATATCATAACACCACGATCACAGTCCTAACATTAAAATTTGATTTTTCTCTTTGCTTTTTCCACTAGACTATAAATTCTTCGAGGACTAAATTAATGAACCAATTTATTTCAAATGCCTACTAAACCCAAGTTATTTTTATAATTGAATGAAAGATCACAAGTTTATTTTCGTTTCAAGCAAGGTTTTTGAGTATTTTATTAAATATGTATTTGATAACCAACATATATTATTTCAGAGGTTTGCTTAGTTAATTAATGATACATTTTAGTGATTATTCTGCAACTGAATTTTTTATTCATTTTAATATTTATACATATTGATTTACTGATACTGGTTTTATTGTATTAATTTCTCCATATATTGCATTATGTGGATATGCTTCATTTATATTTTGAATTTAAATTGTTTTGTATTTTTCCCTACAACCAAAAAATATTTCCATGGTTTTTCTTTTACACATGTTCTGGTGTATGTCAACAAACTAGGAATTTTAGTATGTAAAGTTTTAGTTTTACTCACCTCCATCAGGATTATATGAGTTCCCTGTCAATCCAAAATAGTATTTGATGTTTGCTTGATTTTAATAACATTTTTCATAACATTTAACAAGTTATAACTAAATAGTTGAGTATTTTTTCCTATGCTATTGACTGTTTGCCCTTTTTTGATGGACCTTCATATACCTTGCCCATTTCTGTTACATTTCCTTGTCAAACTGTAGGAGATTTCATATATTCTCTATGCTAATGCATTGCCAATTGTCTGTGTTGCAAATATCTTCTAACCTCAGACATGGTCTTTAATATCACAAGTAACCATCCTGTGTCCTGTAAGAGATTAAGTATGATTTAATCAAATCCATCATAATGCCCTTTGTTTGCTCTGAGATCAAAACAGCTACCTCCTACCTCTTTTTTTCCTAAATTTCTGTTTTATCTATCTGGAAGTTACAATTAAGTGAAGTCTGAAGTAGAGATATAATGTCATGTTTTAATATAAAAATTCAACTATTTTAACACCACTTCTTAACCATTTCATCATAATCCATTGACTGGCTTTGTTTTATTTCTGCAGTTTCAACAGTGATAATAGATCTGTAAACCAAACCACACCATAGTTGTATGTTTTATTTTGATATGTTATGATTAATCCCCTTATCTTACTATTTGTATTTTCCTAGTTATTATTAGGTTTTAAATTTTTGTATGTATTTTAGAATATTTTCTTAGTTTCACAAAGTTCATTTTGGATTATTCATTGTAACTATATTTAATTTATAGGAAAATATGGGAAAAACTGATAGCTTTATGAAATTGTATCTTCTCTTTTGTGAATATGCTATAATGTTCCATTTATTCAAGTCTGTTTTAAAGTTCCTGATAATATTTTTTTCCATATTTTATAATGTCTTTATAAAGAGCCTAATCATTTCTGTTAGAATCATTCCATATAGGTTTTTATGCTATTTAAATGGCATTTTTTTGTCTATTGCATTTTTTAATCAGTCATTCCTGATTACCTTAATACACTGACAAACAACCCTGATGAATTATCTCCAAACAATTGTTTAAAAATAAGAAAAAAAAAGTATATCTTTATAATTTATCTCGCTGCTCCTGTTTTTAATCGATGCAGAAGTAGAACTTCAGCAAAATATTAAATAAACAGGATTTTTTTAATGGAAATATTTCTAAAATAGTAACATAGTCCATGTTTTCAGTGTTATTTTGAAATAATACTTAGTATCTTTGCTAAGTTAAACAAGTAATCTTCTATTTTTAATTTGCTAAATAGTTTTTTCATCATAAATGAGTACTACATTTTATTGGATATTATTTCTGCATTTCTTAGGATGATTAAATGAATATTTCTCTCATTTGTTAATATGTGGACTACACTGAAAGACTTAATGTTGAAGCTTTCCTGTAGTTTGATGATAAATGTATACTTGACCATTGGGTAATGCCTTTTAAACACATGTCTAAATTCAGTTTGTCAATGTTTCTTTAGAATTTTTTATCTATGTTCATGAGCAAAATTGGTGTATTATTTTCTATTCTTGTTCTTTCCTAATTTTTTGAAAGGTTATATTACCTTCCTACATAAATTTATTACCTCTCCTCTTTTTCATTTCTTTGAAATACTTTTGTAAAATGATGACTATTTGTTTGTTGGAAGTTTAGAAATCTTTGCATATAAAACCTGCTTGGGTCTTGTAGATGTCTGTGATGCTACAAACAACATTCCCTAAGTTTATCTGAGCTGCAGCTGACTTTGACAGCTTTCTAGGTCTTTCTCTGTATTTTTTCCCTATCTCATAGAAGTTTTCTTATTCTATGCCGGCACCCAGACAAGAAGCGTAGGGGAGTTATCTTTAAACCAATGGAGTAGGAAATTGAGAGTTAAATGCTGAAGCCCTCCTTGTTCATGGGAGCTCATCTGAGTTGTATTCCACAGAAAGATTTGGAGGATACCCAGAGGGGGTTAATTTCAGTTGCACACAGCAGTAGCCAGTTTAATAACACATCTTTTATTGCCTTTCCCTTTTTCTCTCTCCTTCTCCTATCTGCCTCACTTCTGTTTCAAAGGATCTCCTCCAAAATAAGCTACTACATCTAAATCCTTGTCTAAGGCTTTATTGGTAGGAGCTGCAAATGAGTAGATGTAATTGTTGAAGAGGCCTTGGAAGGCAACCCTCGGGACGGGATTTAGAACTAGATCATGCACTGATCCAGATGGCCACAGGACCCCATTACCCTCGGGACGGGATTTAGAACTAGATCATGCACTGATCCAGATGGCCACAGGACCCCATTACTGGTATAGGTGGGTACTATTAACTCTGGACAATTTGTAGAACAATTACTATCTATTCCCACTATGGATTAGAAGATATAGAAGAAGAGGAAAAATTGACTTGTGTAACACTCTGGCACTTGAAAGGAATGTGAAATGGTAATTATAAAGATCGCCAGTTATTTGGATTTGTTAACGGCTGTAACAGCCTTTTAAGAAGACTGACAGGCATGGGTTAGCCAAGTCTCCATTTTTTGCATGCTGTGAAATGTGAAGGGCTCTGGGACACTATTAAAAAAGATCCTCATCTTTGCAGCTGCAGTAGAAACTGTGCTGATAATCAGGCCAAGAATTTAATTTAAAATGAGGCAAATTTTCTATGGAGACTGAATACACTGCCTTGATAGGACTCTTATAAAAAATCATGCCTTAATAGGAAGAATGAAAAACCTTGAGAATAGGAATGGGAACATTGTGTGTCTGAGAACAGATTCCACTAACAGTATAAACCAGCAGAGGTACCTTCTCATTCTTCTTGGAAGAATATAGGTAGCTACCCTTTGTCTGGAGACTATGCAAAAATTCATATGTGGTTAATTCTTTAGAAGATGAACTTTCTCCAAAATATCCCCTCCTGATTTCTCTCTTTGTCTCTAGACAATAACTAATGTCAAATCTCTGCATAGCTTTAATGGGGCATAAAGGGAAAAAAGTTGTGGTAACTGGTTATAATAGCAGAAACAGCAGATCATGGGTAGGTCTGGATTGTGAGAATGCTGAAATGGAAGATGTGGGTAAAATTGGAAGAGTTTAATTAACATGAGAGAAATCTTATGTTGTGTGTCAGAGTTTAATATCCTAACAAATCTGGAGTCTATCCTAAAACTGCTAGGAAAGCTGTTTAAAGTTTAAACATAGCCTATAGTAAATAGGTGGAGATGTTCAATCTTTCTTGCAGAGTATTGTGGAATGGAACAGAAGGCAAACAAAGTTAAACATGTCTTCTACATCTGATCACTGAATGTACTGCCTGGTTATGTTACAATTCGGGTTTGTTCTCCTTGGTTCTTGACCACGAAACAAAGTGAAAGGCAGACACAACAGCGAAGTAGAACAAAAGTTTTATTTGAATACGTTCCAAGGCAGGAGTGTGCCAGTCAAGGTAGACAAAGACCCCAATTCTTTAGGCAAGAGGTCTTTTTATTACATTCTGGCTAGGAGGTACCTCTTTGATTGACAAGGTGGGATCATTTGATTGACAGGTCCATTTATATAGTTATCCCTCTCAGCTCATATGTCCTTTCCAAGAATGCACATGGAAAAGCTCATGGAGGACTGTGGACAGGAGTGAGGTGGGGGGACTACAATTTCATTTTAGTGGGATTATGATGAGGTATGGTTATGGTGCTTCTTAGTTTTCTTCAGTTGAACCTGAAACCTGTGTTAGGACTTGGTTGTAACCGGATTGGCCTGGTCCTGATGGGCAAGGAAGTTATCTCCCTGCAAAGCCTTTGTTGTCATCAAGTGGGACCCCCTAACTGGACAGGTTTTGGGTAGCCTTTTTTCCTTGAACCTTATCTTCCCTGTGTTAGGTTCCCTTTAACACACAGCCTTGAGCAGCCTCTGGGCGCAGGGGCTCCTTATCACTTACAGCAGGTGCATAAGTCCCCTTTAACACACAGCCTTGAACTGCCTCCAGGCACAGCGGCTCCTTATCACTTACAGAAGCTGCACCCAAGTGTAGCAAAGGACCCTATTGTCTGCAACAGTTTCTGTTTCTCAGAAGTCACAAGGCCACCATCCTGCTCACCAAGGCCCTAAATTCCTATATAAGCAGCCCCCCTTGCTGCCGCTGCTGCTCTCTCTCTTTTGAGGCAGCCACTCTGCCTGTTTGTCTTACAGGGAATAAAGTCACGCTGATGGAGTTCTCGTGTCTTTCTTTGCAAGCAAGTGAGCCAGGTAGCTAATGAACCCTTTCATTGGTGTTTCTGCCCAGTTTAGGATCTCCCAGTCGCCTGCTTTCCCCTAGGAATTCGAGCTGCACTGGGAATCCAATAGCGCCTGGCCCCTCTGGACACAGGGGCTCCTCAGCGCCCTCCATCTCCCTGAACGTCTCTCCAGCATCCACCACCCGCGCCAAAGGAGCGGTGAGTCACCCTCCCCCATCAAGTGACTAAAACACCTCTGTGAGGGCCTGAGGGCTGACCGTTGAGTGTCCGGCACCCTCGTGGCCTCACCGCAGGTGGGGGACCGCCCCCAGCCATGGCCTTCATGGCTACGGCTGTGCCCCTAAGTCACTTCCAGTCCAGTTTCTCTCGTCCACAGCAGGCGAGAGTCTTGCCCCCAGTCCAGTTTCTCTCGTGCCCAGCAGGCAAGAGACTGCGCCCTAGACCCGCAGCAGGTCAGTGACATCCCCAGTCCACTAGTTTCTCTTGTCCCTCTTGCACCCCTACTAGACCCACAGCAGGTCAGTGACACCCCCAGTCCAGTTTCTCTCATCCCCAGCAGGTGAGAGGCTGTGCCTTAGACCCGCAGCAGGTCAGTGACACCCCCAGTTCACTAGTTTCTCTTGTCCTACTCTTGCACCCCAGTCCACTAGACCCCACAGCAGGTCAGTGACACCCCCAGTCCAGTTCAGTGCCTCAGGTCAGTGACACCCCCAGTCCAGTTTCTCTCTCCCCAGCAGGAGAGACTGCGCCCTAGACCCGCAGCAGGTCAGTGACACCCCCAGTCCACTAGTTTCTCTTGTCCCTCTTGCACCCCTACTAGACCCACAGCAGGTCAGTGACACCCCCAGTCCAGTTTCTCTCATCCCCAGCAGGTGAGAGGCTGTGCCTTAGACCCGCAGCAGGTCAGTGACACCCCCAGTCCACTAGTTTCTCTTGTCCCTCTTGCACCCCTACTAGACCCACAGCAGGTCAGTGACACCCCCAGTCCAGTTTCTCTCGTCCCCAGCAGGCAAGAGACTTGCCCACAGTCCAGTTTCTCTCATCCCTAGCAGGTGAGAGACTGCGCCATAGACCCGCAGTGGGTCAGTGACACCCCCAGTCCACTAGTTTCTCTTGGCCCTCTTGCACCCCTACTAGACCCACAGCAGGCCAGTGACACCCCCAATCCAATTTCTCTCGTCCCCAGCAGGTGAGAGACCATTCCCACTGTGACACTTCCATTTCCAGCAGGCTCCGTACTTTTGTACTTGCCGCCCGGGGTGGCACCGAAAAGTCCTAGCACCAGGCACCTGCTGGCACGCTTGCCCGGGGCAAGCTCACCACTCCAGTGACAGAGGTGACGACCCTTCACTTGGAGTCAGGCTTCTCCCTGAATTCTAAGCCCCCTAGGGACGCCTGGGGTGTGCTACAGAAACTCCACTGTAAGAGTCACGATGGGGGCATCCCCCTCCATCCCTGCCGATTCCCCGCTCAGCTGCCTCCTAAGCAATTTCAAAACTCTTCATTTTCATCCAGATCTAAAACCCTCTAAGCTAATTTGGCTCTGCAGCCAGATTTGGCCCCAATATCCTTTAGACAATAAAACAATTTGGCCTCAGTATGGGTCCTTAGACCCTAACGTCCTCCAAGACCTTCACAACTTCTGTGAGTGTTCAGGTAAGTGGAAGGAAATTCCCTATATTCGAGCTTTCTTCTATCTTTAAAATAAGCCATCTCTATGTACCTCTTGTCACTCCAAATATGTCCTTGCCGTCCTTTCAAGCTCTCCACGCGCTCCCCCTTCCACCCTAAACCCAGATCCTGTGGATGAACTCCCCCCTTATCATTCAGCAGCCCAAAGCTCAGTCAATTCCCCTCCCCCACCTGCCTTTGTTCCCGCCACAGGGACGCAACCATCTGCCTCCAGTCTCACATCCAACTCCTCTGTTTCCAACCTTACTCCCGCCACCCACAAACTATACCCCCTCTTCCATCTCCTACATCACCTGCCTTCACCCCTCCGACCCTCCCTTCTTCTGCACCACCTGCCATCACCCCTCCGACCCTCCCTTCTTCTCCTTCCACAGCCTCCGTATCCCTCCCCCGCTCTCTCCCCACCCCGACCCCTGTTCAGTCCCCTTGCCTCCCAGTCCACCCGCCACTCGCAGTCGCACTAAAGCTCACCTTTTAGCCCCACTGAGAGAAGTAGCAGGAACCAAAGGTGTCATCAGAGTACATGTTCCCTTTTCCCCTTCTGACCTCTCACAAATCGAGAAGCACCTCGGCTCCTACACTTCCAACCCTACAACCTATACCAAAGAATTCCAATACCTCACCCAATCCTACAATCTTACCTTCCACGACCTCCACATCATCATGTCTAGTACCCTCCTGCCCGAGGAGCACAGGCGAGTCTGGGAACAGGCTAGGCCCCATGCAGACAATATGCACCTTGCCAACCCCACTCAGCCCACGGGACCAGAGCCCGTGCCAAATAAAGACCCAGGATGGGACTATAACCATCCCCGAGATATCATTCACCAAGACCAGTTTACTACCTGTCTCGTAGCAGGCCTCCGAAAAGTGGCCAATAAAGCCATTAATTATGAAAAATTGCAAAATGTCCTTCAAGATGAGGACGAAAACCCTTAAGCCTTCCTATACAGGCTCACACAAGCCCTCTCATAGTATACCAATCTAGATCCAGAAACTCCTGACGGGCAGCAACTCCTAATGACTTATTTCTTTGCTCAAAGTTTTCCCTATATAGGAGCAAAACTAAAAAAGCTCGAACAGGGGCCCCTTATGCCACAGTGCAAAGTTTTAGCTGTAGCCTTCAAGGTGTACAATGGGAGAGATGACAAAGTCTTAAAACATAAATACAAGCTAAAACACCAAATGATGGCTAAAGCCTTTCCTCCCATGACTGTCAACTCCCGAGGGCCTGAGAAGACAGCACCATCAAGACATGCTACAGGTGCGGCCAAGGAGGCCATTGGGCAGGAGCTTGCCCCAACCCGAGAAAGCCCCTTGGGCCCTGTCCCAAGTGCCACCTCCTTGGACATTGGGCAGTCAAGTGTCCTAGTGCTCAGGGAAGCACATGGCCAGTTGACTCTGCCCTGTCCCCAGCTGCCATCTTCAACCTAGTAGACAAGGATTAGCAGGGCCCAGGGTTCTCTCGAATCACCACCACCATCAACACTGAAGAGCCCGAGGGACAGTTACGGTGGCAGGAATCCCACTCTCCTTCCTCATCGACACCAGAGCTACTTACTCTGTTGTGTGTTCGTATAAGGGCCCCGTCTCCCGTTCTTGCATATCTATCATTGGAGTCTGCGGCACCCCTTACCAGCCCTTTTCAACCACCCCCCTCACTTGCACTATAACTCAAACCACTTTCACACATTCATTTCTCATTATCCCACGCTGCCCTACACCCCTTATTGGCAGAGACATTTTACACAAATTAGGGGCTTCTATTTCCTTTCGCCCCTCACATCGCCTCAACTCAGACTCACCAGTGGTCCATTTTCTCCCCTGTCTTCAGAGCGCCCCCTCCCACATTACAGCTCCACCCTTACTGCCAAACATTGTAAATCCCTCTGTGTGGGACACGAACAACCCATCCCTAGCTAAGTGCAACCCAGTCCAGATCAGTCTTAAAAACCCAGACTCCTTCCCATCACAATCCCAATACCCACTACCCTTGTGCAGCCAGCTTGGCCTCCAGCCAATCATCCAAAATTTGTTAAAAAAAGGCTTCTTGAAGCCAACCCTCTCCCCGTTCAACACCCCAATACTTGCAGTTAAAAAGCCTAATGGCACTTTCAGGTTAGTCCAAGATCTCCGAATCATAAATGAAGCAGTCATCCCCATCCATCCAGTATAAAAAGCCTAACGGCACTTTCAGGTTAGTCCAAAATCTCCGAATCATAAATGAAGCAGTCATCCCCATCCATCCAGTAGTACCCAACCCATACATTCTCCTTTCCTTTATCCCAAGCTCCACCACCTAATTTTCAGTAATAAACTTAAAATATGCCTTCTTTACCATACCTCTCCACCCCAATTCCCAAAATCTTTTTGCCTTCACATGGACAGGCCCCACTTCCCATGTCTCTACTCAATGAACATGGACTGTCCTTCCCCAAGGCTTTAGAGACAGTCCCCACCTATTTAGCCAAGTGCTGGCACACGACCTCCAACATATTTCTTTTCTTCACTCTACCCTCTTACAATATGTCAATAATTTTCTTTTATGCAGCCCTTCCCTAGCAACCTCACAAGATACAATTGCCCTACTAAACCACCTCTCTGACCGCAGCTACAGCGTCTCCCCAGAATAAGTGCAGTTGTACACATCTCAAGTCTCATACTTAGGTGTCCTTCTGTCCCCTGGCCAAAAAGCCATAAAACTCTATGCAGGAAACAATTAGTCCACAGTATCCCTGTTCGTTCTACAAAAGAAGAGATCCTTTCCTTCTTAGGCTTGGCAAACTTTCCCCATAGCTGGATCCCCAGCTTCTCCGTACTTGCAGCTCCCCTCTGTGCTGCAGCAAAAGGC
The DNA here is from genome assembly GCA_032199065.1 of Smutsia gigantea. Taxonomy (NCBI): domain Eukaryota; kingdom Metazoa; phylum Chordata; class Mammalia; order Pholidota; family Manidae; genus Smutsia; species Smutsia gigantea. Next base: position 23,297 of record JAVSCE010014407.1, on the reverse strand, counting down.
TCCCTCTCCGAGCCCCTTTTGCAGCCAGTAACATACCCCTTCTCTTCCCTGCAGAAAGCTCTCCTATGAGCTCCAGCCCTGCACCTGCCAGATCTCTCTAAACCCTTCTTCCTATATATCAATAAAACCCACGGGTTCACCTTTGGGGTCCTTAGCCAGACAACACTTTCCACACCTGCCCCTGTAGCATATCTCTCAAAGCAATTAGACACCACCACCCACGGATGGGCACCATGCCTCCACGCCTTAGCAGCCGCAGCTGTTCTTCACCAAGAGGCAAGAAAACTCACCTTTGGCACAGCACCACCATCCTTTCACCCCACCACCTGTCAGAACTCTTAACACACAAAAATCTGAAAACCTTTCCCCCTAGCCGAATCCTAGCCCTGCAAGTCACCTTCCTAGAAGATCCATCCATTTCCTTTGCTACATGAACCCCTAGCAACATTGCCTCCCTACCCTCTTCCCCAGCCAACACCTCAACAAATCCAAAACCTGAACACAATTGCATCCAAATCCTAGAAAACCTACTTCCTCACCCTATCAACCTACAAGAAGGAGCACTCCAACATATGCCATAGTCTCCGCCACTCAGACTATAGAAGCAGCCCCCTTGCCCCCACACACCACTAACCAACAAGCAGAACTCATAGCTCTCACCCGCACATTTACCCTAGTGAAGGGAGAAGCCCTCACCATCTACCCAGACTCCAAATATACTTTCCATATCTTACTCTCCCATGCAGCTATCTGGAAAGAAAGGGGATTCCTTACCACAAAAGGGACCTCCATCACTAATGGAAAGCTCATCACAGCCTTGTTAGAATCGTCACAACTTCCACAGTCCATTGGCCTTGTGCACTGCAAATCTCATCAAACAGATCAATCATTCATAGCCAACAGGAATAGCAGAACAGATGCTGCAGCCAAAGCAGCCGCTGCAGCACCGTTTATCAGACCCCTATGGCCCCTGCCTCCCACACCCACTCCTTCCATCCCTCCCTGTAATATGACAGACCTCCTCATGTACTTATACACCATCTTCCACTCTAACAGTCAAGCTCTTGTGCAGTTTTTAAAACCTTTTTACCCTTTGTCATCAGATGATCTCACCCTCCTCAAACACATTTCTTCCACCTGTAACATCTGCAAGAGAGTCAACCCTAACACACCTACTCATAAACCCACCTTTCCCAGCCACCAAGCACGTGGACTTCTCCCAGGCGCTGACTGGTAAGTAGATTTCACATGTATGCCTACTGTAAAGAAGTACAAATACCTCCTTGTTTTAGTAGACACTTTTAGTGGGTGGGTAGAAGCCTTTCCAACAGGAAACAAAAGAGCCTCTACAGTAGCTGATATCATCCTCACCCACATCATTCCCAGATTCGGGCTCTCCACTTCCCTGCAGTCAGACAACGGGCCCAAGTTCACTTCTGCAGTAACCCAAGCCATAATTAAAACACTCTCTATCCCTTGGCAATTTCACATCCCTTATCACCCACAGTCCTCAGGAAAAGTAGAGAGAACCAATCGGACTCTAAAAAACACCCTTACCAAACTATCCCTAGAACTTCACCTAGACTGGGTCAAGCTGCTACCCCTCGCTCTCCTCAAGAGTAGAGGACTACCAAAGAAACCCACCAGCCTATCCCCTTTTGAGCTCATGTACGGCTGACCTCTTATTCCCCCGGGGAATAAGCCCACAGTCATCAACACTCCCCTCGCACTTATTTACTCCACTCCTGCAATACATACGCTCCCTAATATGGACAACCGCCAACCACACCACCCAGCCCTGGCAAAGACAAACATCTCTAGTCCCTACCAGCCAGGAGATATAGTCCTTTTCTGTCCTCCCCATGCCAAGCCCAACCCTCTAACCCCCAAGTGGCAAGGCCCACATCAAGTCATACTTACAACCCCCACCACAGCCAAACTTACTAACATCCCTTATTGGATACATCATTCACACATTAAACCATATACCCCTTCCCTTCCTTTTCCCCCACATTCTGCAGACTCCTATAAAGTGGAACAGATAAAGTCTCTCACTCTGTGCCTCAAGAAAGTACACAAGCCTAGCCTTCCTACAATCAGTGAAGATACAAGTTGTAAGCCATGCAATCAATTCCCTGCCTCCAGCCTGTTCTCCTCCTCTTTAGCTTCCTCCCCCACTGTATTCTCACAGGCTCACAGTCACCCCCCTTTGCCCTTATCCTTTGCCTAAACCTTATTTCCCCCCCCACACCTCACCTATATCTGGCAGTTCAAAGTTAGAGAAACATACACTGAAAATAATGTCAAACAAACTCGGCTGGCAGCCACTGCTAACTGCCCTATAAAAGATGCCAGGAGCCAATCACCACTGACCTCCAGCAATCAGAACTCATTAAAAATCCCTATGCCTTTCCTCCGTATTTGTGCTTTACTTATGACCAAAGGGCATCTCACTGCAAGAACTACCCACAGTACGGAGGGTGTCCTTATTGGTCATGTAAGATTCACGATGCCATCGGCAATGCCGGACTCTTTAAGTTTGACTCTAAAACTCACAGGCACACTGTAGTCATCACAGGCCCCTGGGAAGACCGATGGCCAAAAGGCAAAACAAGAAAATTCTATTCAAATGCCTGGAATAGCCTCACAACAGGTCAGTTCTCAATCTCTTGCGAGTACGTTTCCATCTCTCACCCGCATACTCAAATTTCTCATAACATTAACAATCTGAACAAATTCTAGCCAATCAGCTCAACGAGCCCCCTCTTGAGAAGAACCCTGCTACTTCCCCCTTCTCCTGGCTACACCTCATACAGAAAAGCCTCACTCTTCTGAATTTAACTTCACCAAACCTTAACTCTCACAATTGCTTCCTTTGTGCATCCCTCACACGACTTCTCCTAGCTGCAGTACCCCTTAACATATCCACATATACTCCCAGCAACACCCCCACAAAAAAAATCCCCATCTCTCCAATTACCAACATCCCACTGTGGGAATCTACTGAGGAAAATATAACCACCACCCGGCTGTGTCTTCTTTCACCAAAAGCTTCCCATAACCATTAAAGTTGCACCCACACCATCACATACTCTCAAACATCATACTCCAAGCTGGGAGAATTCTTCTGGTACAACAGCTCCTTAACTACTCACATCTTCCCAAACACCTCTGATCCCTGTCTCATAGTCACCGTAGTCCCTCAGTTAACTCTGTACAGTAAAGCAGAAATGGAGTGACTACCACCACAACACCACAAAAAACGAACAGCCTTCCTCCCAATTTTAGTCGGACTATCCCTAACCACCTCCACTCTGGGAGTCGGGTTCTCCGGAGGAGCCCTAGGACACTCCCTATGGGGCATCGAGGATCTGAGCGCAAAGCTGCAGACGGCCCTGGACTCAACTGCACAATCCTTAGCATCCCTCCAGAGGCAAGTGACCTCAGCAGCACAAGTGGCCTTGCAAAATCGCAGAGCGCTAGACCTCCTCACACCCGAAAAAGGAGGCACCTGCCTCTTCATGCAAGAACAATGCTGTTATTACATCAATGAATCAGGCCTAGTTGAAGAAAACGTCCATAAACTTAGAGAGTTGTCTGAAGAACTTTTAGCAAAAAGAGACACAAACCCTTACTGATGGCCCATTTCTTCAACTCTGAGAGACATCCTACTTCCCCTCCTCGTGCCCCTTATCATTTTCTGCCTTCTGCTACTCTTCACTCCCTGCCTAATTAATCTTCTAAAAACCCTCATTCATACTCAAATTTCAAAAATCACTAACCAAACAATCAATCAGTTAATCATGCAGGAGTACCACCGCCTTCCAACAGAAGAAAGATCCTGCCAGCAGACAACACAGTGCTGACAGAAGCCTGAGCCATCAGCCGCATTTCAGCCCTCTTCCCGCACGAAGCAGCCAGATGAGCCAACACTTCGCCCCTCTTCCCTACACCTCGCATAAGAAATAAAACAAAGTGCGGGAATGTTAGGTTCCCTTTAACACACAGCCTTGAACTGCCTCCGGGTGCAGGGGCTCCTTATCACTTACAGAAGCTGCACCTGAGTGTAGCAAAGGACCCTATTGTCTGCAACAGTTTCTGTTTCTCAGAAATCACCGGACTACCATCCCGCTCACCAAGGCCCTAAATTCCTATATAAGCAGCTCCCCCCTTGCTGCTGCTGCTGCTCTGTCTTTCGAGACAGCCACTCTGCCTGTTTGTCTTACAGGGAATAAAATCACGCTGACAGAGTTCTCGTGTCCTTCTTTGCAAGTGAGTGAGCCAGGTAGCTAAAGAACCCTTTCACCCTGGCTGCTTAGTCTATCTTTCTACCAAACAGTTGTGTCCTGAGAAAAGATGGGAGAACCATCCTTTCACTACAGACAGTATCTGTGGGAGCACTGACACCCTTGAGAAGCTCCATGGTGGCTGATCCCAATGGATGGCATTGGAATGTTGGTAGCCAGGTCCCTGAGTATGTTCTGTATCCAATATGAGAGAGTCACCATACATCAGTGGATCAACATTATTCTGGCAATCCAGTCTCACATAATCCCCAAAAGAATAATGTTTGATAGGCCACCACATGGAAATGGGACCTGGCAACAGGGCCCTGGGACAACCATATAGAGACCTGTCTCAGAGCTCCTTGGGCCATCTGACTGGTGCCACATGGGGAGATTGGGTGTTTAAAAGACATAAAACAACCTAGTCGTAAGAGATGGGAGCCTTGTCTGGACTTCCTGGATAGCTAATCCCAGGCACTAGAGGGTCCTAATGATCAAAAGCTACATGACATCTTGTCTTAGACTGGGAAATCTTAACTGCATAGCACTGTTGGCTGCAATCCCAGACACTGAAGGAGTCTTAGATTTTGAGGAAGCACTCTAAAATGTAGAGCCCCTTGAGGTATGGGTCTTCGAACAATGGCCTCCCATGCCCAGTAGAAGAGCAGAAATGTATAATGTATTTGAGAATAAAACTCCAAGCATCACTAACTCCCAGAATAGCATCTGAAAGAATTTGTTGGGATATAACAAGTTAAATAGATCATAGTTTTAGTAGATGTATTTCAGTAATTCATATTTATTAATTAGTTATACAAGCATTTTTCTGATATCTTGTTTTGTCAGTCCCTGTTATGCCATGAGTCACTAAAATTACCTGTATGAAAATTATATACAACCAGGGTAGACAAAAAATAAACTATATGAATTCATGCACATATATATTCAATTTATACAATGAAATTACACATTAAAACCTGTAATAAATGAAGCTTGGTAAGAGTTCAAGTGATGGAGTTTAATAATTTAAATAGAATGATTACATTTAAATAGGATGGGCTCTTTGAGGAGACAACATTTGAGAAGAAATCTGAATGAAGTAAGGGAGAGAGTGAATGGGAGAAGGGAGAACATTAGGTACACACTGGGTTGAGGAACGTTGGTGTTGGCCATTTGGTGGGTTTAATTTTTTTTAATAAGTTTTCTAACTTACTGAGGTGTGATTGACAAATAATTATATGTATGTGTTATACAATGTGATTTTTTTATAGTGCACATGATGACAATATGTGTATACATTGTAAAATAATTACCACAGTCAAGTTAATTTGTAGCTTAAAGAATAACAGTGGAGACTGCTTGAAGCATGCTGAGCAATTGCCAGGGTAGGAGGGGATGAGGCTTGTGCAGTGACAGGAGGATGAAGGATCTTGGACAGTTGTGAGGATTCTATAGGTTCTGTTAATTTCGATGGGAAACCATTAGAGGATTTTGAACTGATGGATGCTGTGACCTAGTTTACCTTTTTAACTTTAACAATCATTTTCATTGTTTTGTAAAGAGCGGCTTGCTATGTTAAACATGGAATGGAATCAAGGAGATTAGTTAGAAGGCTATTATAATAGCCTATGCAATGAATTTGTTAAATTTCATCAGAATTAAATTGTTGAACTTCCTCAGTGCTTTGCGCAAGTAGTTTATAATCATTTGTGGATCATTTTTTAATCTATATAATAATTATATAAGTGTTTCTTAAGGGCTATTAAATACTTTTACCATATCCATATACTAATATGTAACACTGCCATGCTCTATTTAGTTGGAAAACTTATAAGGGAAAAAAAACTGAGTTTCTAAAATGAATAATTGAAAGCAATACAATAGTGTTGATAACATATTGAGAGAATAAATTTTGTAATTTAGAAATGATTGACTCTACTGACAAGAAGGTTATTTCCATTATAGGGTAGATATATTATCCATTATACACTTTCAAATTTGTGAAACCAATCATCAGCCATTTTCAAAGTATACTCTAATGAGGGGTCTATGACAAAACATTACAAAACAAAAGCACAATATAAAATTTTATGTGATATATATTTGTTCTTTAAATATTTCCAGTGAAAATACCTAACAGTAGGAAATTAGTCTAAATTGTAACATACAGATATTGAAAAATCATGCTTTCCACTGAAGGTGATATATCTCACTATAGCTTGCCAGCATTCAATCACTTTTATGGAATTACAATTTAGGTTTCACTAATGGTGATTTACTTAATGTGGGCTGATTTATGCCACTGAGAATTTCTTTAGTTAATGGAACATTTTAATTTATGACAGAAGACAGCATAAAATTGCTTGGAGTATATGGATTGCATTTCCATTGACTGAGTCAAAATTTGAAATGCAACAAAAAATGACAGATAAAAGCATTTTTATATCAGCTATAACTATCACTGGTGGAATATACATTTGCAACTAAAATTTTAAGAAACTAGTACCTTTTACACTTGCATCTCCAAACTCTTGACTAGATATTGCAGTTCTCACTGACATATGGTACTGTCTGTGAAGTCTTTTCAGTGAAGCCTCACAGGGAAAGAGTGAGATGTTTCATAATGTCGTATCATCAGTACGCTATTGGCACCCAGCACTGGGTCTCCTTTCATCTGGCCCAGATGGCACAGATCTGTGACTCTTAAAGTATCTGAGATAAGAGAAGAGTTGAAAGCAAACTGGCTGATGGTCTATCCTGATGATATCAGAATAATGTGCATAGGTCAAAGAAGCCAGGAGCAAGGAATGCTTACCCTTCTCCATTAATGGGCATTTATTTAACATTTGCCATCAAGTTATATCAAATTTTATTTAAGGCCTGACTTACTAATATCTATTTCTATACAGAAATTGCTCATTCATGCCTTTAAGTGTTTCTTTTAGGCTGTGAGACTTTTCTTGAAATAATGTAATAGGATCAGCCTTTCAGAATAAGAATATGTCAAGTTCAAAAGCACTTGTAAATGTTTGGGCTAGATATTCAATGCCCTACCCACCAGATACCTTCTCACCATAAACATCTGTGTGCACTGAGTGGGTCGGTGACTTCTGTGGATTGAGTCAGCTGGGCTCTCTTGCCTTCTGCTCTCCTTTTGAATTTGACAAATGAGAGTGCCAGAAATAGTCTGAGGCAGGGGGATGGGAGTATCAGAGAGGTATCTAGATGTTTTTTCCCCTACCTTTTAGTTTACCAGTGTACAGGAGTTTGCAGGGGCTGTATTAGTCACCTAAGGCTTAGTTTCTGTGATGGGTGGCTGTCCCATAGAGGAAAGGCTAGGGATTTCTGAGTTCCTGCAACTACCCACTCCCTGTACCACCTCAACTTCACTGTTCTTAGCCCTAGGAAGTTCCGCCACTTCTTGTTAGCTGCCCTTAACCTTAACCATGCTTTTGAAAAGACTTTTTCATTATAGTGTTTCCAGTAACCCTATTTGAGTGTTCCATCTCTTTCTTGACATGTCCTAACAATACAGTGGGCTTGTTGAATGCTTGAATCCCTATTATAACACCTCTTCTAAATGACCCAAAAAGTATAGTAACAGAGAACTCATTACTCCCTAAGATAGCCTATTCACTCCTTAATAAATTCTATCTCTTGTTTATGGCAAAGTAGCAGTAACTCTTTATGCAACTGTAAGAAAATATTTTCATATTTTTTGCATGGTTAGAGCTTTCTGAGCATGAAAAATTGGAACCTAGGATTTCAAGACAAAATTAGGAAGTTAAAGAGTGAGTGAACTGAGGCTCTAGAGAAAGATAGATATTCATCACCTAGTGGAGCCATAGGTGTACATTTCAAAACATAATAAAACAAGGAGTCATTCATTTATATTCAGAAGAGCTGTAAACCAGGGACTTCTTACAGAAAATATTTGTTTATATTAGGGAGATAAGGTTGCTTTCCCACCTAAGGAGTGTGGAAGATCAGCTCTATAGTGGTATCTATAAACTCCACTTTCAATATTTTGGCGTTCTCTCTTGTGGCACACACCATTTATAAGGACATACTTTGTCATCTGTCTCTCATTGAATTGCCCTAAAGAGGAGATCGCAGTAAAGGGAATGAATACATTAGTTTCTGTATGCAGAGTTGTTTGCATTGGATCCAGGAACCCCATGTTTGCTTTTGGACAAAATAAAATAATACAGATATTAAAGATTCATTCCCATTTCTCTCTTCTCTCTTTGGATTGATTCTATAAACATGCAGAAGATAATACTTTTTTTGAAAACAGCAGTTTTTTTAGGTTCTGGTCTTGGTGTACTAAATATTTTTCTCAGTCTTCAAATGTCATTCATTAAAGTCTTATTTGTTGCTCTCTTACAGAACAACTTGTTTGTTGTTCTCTTACAGAAATCCCAACTATATTCAGCTTTTACTTAAATACTACCATAAGTCTCACCAATGCAAGATATATTACCTCTACTCTTCTAGTTACTATGTAAAAGCAACAGTTTTTGAAAAAAAGAGAATATTAAAGCCATAAGGACAATTATAGTGTTTCTATATTATATCATCATGAGAAAAAATCAACTCTAATCCTTTTCAGTCTTGGACAACAAAGCTCAAGATTCATATACCAAGGAAAAATATCTCTTTGGCCTTGAATGGATTATGTACTTATCCTTGTTAAAGAGAAGATGACTCATTTTGATCAACAATCCATCCCAATAATTTGTAAAGGGAAAAGAGGATTCTCTAAAAGAAAATAAGAATGCTGTTACCGGTGAAAGGGATAGAGATACTAAAAAAAATCATAAGTAAATATATATAAAGGTTTTTGCAAGTAAAGGAAGGAATGTGAGTAAAGGCACAAAGACAAGGATAGAGAATATATTTCTGGAAACTAGATAGTGATCTGGTAAAGGGAACAAGGAGATATGTGGGGTGGAAAGAATAAATTAAAATAGGATAGGTTTTGTTGTTGATGTCTTTTGTGTTTAATTTTTTATTAAGGTATTATTGATATAGACTCCTATGAAGGTTTCACATGAAAAAACAACGTGGTGACTACTTTAACCCATATTATCAAGTCCACACCAATACACCAATGCAGTCACTGTCCATCAGTGTAGTAAGATGCCACAGATTCACTGTTTGCCTTCTCTGTGCTACACTGTTTTCCCTGTGACCCCCCGACACCATGTGTACTAAACATAATACCCTTCAATCACCTTCTCCCAACCTCCCCACCCTCCTTCCCATACCCCTCCCTCCCCTTTGGTAACCACTAGTCCCTTCTTGGAGTCTGTAAGTCTGCTTCTATTATTTCCTTCAATTTTGCTTCATTGTTATACTCCACAAATGAGGGAAATCATTTGGCACTTGTCTTTCTCCACCTGGCTTATTTCACTGAGCATAATATCCCCCAGCTCCACCCATGTTGTTGAAAGTGGTAGGATTTGTTTCTCTCTTATGGCTGAATAATATTCCATTGTGTATATGTACCACCTCTTCTTTATCCATTCATCTACTGATGGACATTTAGGTTGCTTCCATATCTTAGCTATTGTAAAAAGTGCTGCAATAAACATAGGGGTGCATATGTCTTTTTGAATCTGAGAAGTTGTATTCTTTGGGTAAATTCCAAGGAGTGGGATTCCCAGGTCAAATGGCATTTGTATTTTTAGTTTTTTGAGGAACATCCATATTGCTTTCCACAATGGTTGAACTAGCTTGCATTCCCATCAGCAGTGTAGGAGTGTTCCCCTTTCTCTGCATCCTCACCAGCATTGGCTGTTCTTAGTCTTTTGGATGGTGGCCATTCTTACTAATGTGAGGTGATATCTTACTGTGGTTTTAATTTGCATTTCCCTGATGATTAGTGATATGGAGCTTTTCATGTGTCTGTTGGCCATCTGAATTTATTCTTTGGAAAATTGTCTCTTCATATCCTGTGCCCATTTTTTAATTGGGTTATTTGCTTTTTTAGTGTTGAGATGTGTGATTCTTTATATATTTTGGATGTTAACCCCTTGTCAGTTATGTCATTTACAAATATATTTTCCCATACTGTAGGATGCATTTTTGTTCTATAGATGGTGTCCTTTACCATACAGAAGTTTTTTAGTTTGATGTAGTCCCATGTGCTCATTTTTGCTTTTGTTTCCCTTGCTCAAGGAGATGCATTCATGAAGAAGTTGCTCATGCATATATTCAGAATATTTTTGCCTATGTTGTCTTGTAAGAGTTTTATTTTTTTCATGATATACATTCAGGTCTTTGATCCATTTCAAGTTTACTTTTGTGTATGTGGTAAAACAATAATCCAGTTGCATTCCCTTGCATGTAGCTGTCCCGTTTTGCAACACCAGTTGTTGAAGAGGCTATTTCCCCATTGTATGTCCATGGCTTCTTTGTTGTATATTAATTGACCATATATGGTTGGGTTTATATCAGGGCTCTCTAGTCTGTTCCATTGGTCTATGGGTCTGTTCTAGTGCCAGTACCAAATTGTTTTGATCACTGTGAATTTGTAGTAGAGCTTGAAGTTGGGGAGCATAATCCCCCCAGCTTTATCCTTCCTTCTCAGGATTTCTTTGGCTATTCAGGTTTTTTTGTGGTTCCATATGAATTTTAGAATTATTTGCTCTAGGTCATTGAAAAATGCTGTTGGTATTTTGATAGGAATTGCATTGAATCTGTAGATTGCTTTAGGCAGGATGGCCATTTTGACAACATTAATTCTTTCGATCCATGATCAAGGGATGTGTTTCCATTTATTAGTATCTTCTTTAATTTCTATCATGAGTGTCTTATAGTTTTCAGAGTATAAGTCTTTCACTTCCTTGGTTAGGTTTATTCCTAGGTATTTTATTATTTTTGATGCATTTGTGAATAGAATTATTTCCTGATTTTTCTTCCTGTTGTTCATTGCTAGTATATAGGAATGCCACAGATTTATACATATTAATTTTGTATCCTGCAACTTTGCTGAATTCAGATATTAGATATAGTAGTTTTGGAGTGGGTTCTTTAGGGGTTTTTATGTACAATAACATGTAATCTGCAAACAGGGACAGTTTAATTTCTTTCTTGCCAATCTTGATGCCTTTTATTTCTTTGTGTTGTCTGATTGCCATGGCTAGGACCTCCAGTACTAGGTTGAATAAAAGTGGGGAGAGTGGGCATCCTTGTCTTGTTCCTGATCTTAAAAGAAAAGCTTTCAGCTTCTCACTGTTAAGTATAATGTTGGCTGTGGGTTTGTCATATATGGCCTTTATTATGTTGAGGTATTTTCCCTTTATACCCATTTTGTTGAGAGTTTTTATCAATGAATGGGTACTGAATTTGTCAAATGCTTTTTCAGCATCTATGGAGATGATTATGTGGTTTTGTCCTTCATTTTGTTGGTGTGGTGGATGATGTTGATGGATTTTCGAATGTTCTTTCATCCTTGCATCCCTGGAATAAATCCTACTTGATCATGATGGATGATCTTTTTGATGTATTTTTGAATTCTGTTTGCTAATATTTTGTTAAGTATTTTTGCACCTATGTTCATCAGGGATATTGGCCTGTAATTTTCCTTTTTTGTGGTTTCTCTGCCTGGTTTTGGAATTAGAGTGATGCTGGCCTCATAGAATGAGTTTGGAAGTATTCCCACTTCTTCTACTCTTTGGAAAACTTTAGGGAAGATGGGTATTTAGGTCTTCACTAAATGTTTGATAACATTCAGTGGTAAAGCCATCTGGTCCAGTGGTTTTGTCCTTAGATAGATTTTTCATTACCAATTCAATTTCATTGGTGTTAATTGGTCCATTCAGATATTCTGTTTCTTTCTGGGTCAGCTTTGGAAGGGTGTATTTTTCTAGAAAGCTGTCCATTTATTCTAGGTTATCCAGCTTTTTAGCATATAATTTTTCAAAATCTTCTCTAATAATTTTTTGTATTTCTCTGGTGTCCATAGTGATTTTTCCTTTTCCATTTCTGATTCTGTTTATGTGTGTAGACTCTCTTTTTTCTTGATAACTCTGGCTGGAGTTCTCTATTTTGTTTATTTTCTCAAAGAACCAGCTTCTGCTTTCACTGATTCTTTTTATTGTTTTATTCTTCTCAATTTCATTTATTTCTGTTCTAATCTTTATTATGTCCCTCCTTCTACTGACTTGGGCCTCATTTTTTCTTCTTTTCCTAGTTTGGTTAATTGTGAGTTTAGACTGCTCATATAGGATTCTTCTTTTTTCCTGAGGTAGGCCTGTATTACAATTTACTTTCCTCTTAGCACAGCCTTCGCTGCATCCCATAGATTTTGTGGTGTTGAATTATTGTTGTCATTTGTCTCCATATATTGTTTGATCTCTGTTTTTATTTGTTCATTGATACACTGATTATTTAGGAGTATTTTGTGAAGCCAGGATGTATCTGTGGGATTTTTCATTTTCTTTGCATAATTTATTTCTAGTTTCATACCTTTGTGTTCTGAGAAACTGGCTGGTACAATTTCAGTCTTTTTGAATTTACTGAGGCTCTTTTTGTGGCCTAGGATATGATTTATTCTTGAAAATGTTCCATGCTCACTTGAGAAGAATGTGTATTCTGCTGATTTTGGGTGTAGAGTTCTGTAGATGTCTATTAGGTCCATCTGTTCTAATGTGTTGTTCAGTACCTCTGTCTCCTTACTATTTTCTGTGTGGTTGATCTGTCCTTCGGAGTGAGAGGAGTGTTGACGTCTCCTAGAATGAATGCATTGCATTCTATTTCCCCTTTTAATTCTGTTCGTATTTGTTTCAGATATGTTGCATAGATATTTACAAAGGTTATATCTTCTTGTTGGATTGACCCATTTATCATTATGTAATGTCCTTCTTTGTCTCTTGTGACTTTCTTTGTTTTGAAGTCTGTTTTGTCTGATACAAGTACTGCAACTCCTGCTTTTTTCTCCCTATTAGTTGTATGAAATATCTTTTTCCATCCCTTCACTTTTAGTCTGTGTATGTCTTTGAAGTGAGTCTCTTGTAGGCAGCATATAGATGAGTCTTGTTTTTTTTTACCCATTCAGTGACTCCATGTCTTTTGATTGGTGCATTCAGACCATTTACATTTAGGCTGATTATTGATAGGTATGTACTTATTGCCATTGCAGGCTTTAGATTCGTGGTTACCAAAGGTTCAAGGTTAACTTCCTTACTATCTAAGAGTCTAACTTAACTTACTTAATATGCTATTAGAAACACAGTCTAAAGGTTCTTTTTTTCTCCTCCTTTTTCTTCCTCCTCCATTTTTTATATATTAGGTATCATATTCCTTACTCTTTTTCTATCCCTTGATTGACTTTGGGGATAGTTGATTTAATTTTGCATTTGCTTAGTAATTAACTGTTCTACTTTCTTTACTGTGGTTTTATTACCTCTGGTGACATTAATTAAACTTTAGATACACTTTCTTCTATAGCAATCCCTCCAAAATACACTGTAGAGGCAGTTTGTGGGAGGTAAATTCTCTCACTTTTGCTTATCTGGAACTTGTTTAATCCGTCCTTCAAATTGAAATGATAACCTTGCTGTATACAGTATTCTTGGTTCGAGGCCCCTCTGCTTCATTGCATTAAATACATCATGCCATTCCCTTCTGGCCTGTAAGGTTTCTGCTGAGAAGCCTGCTGATAGCCTGATGAGCTTTCCATTGCTTGTGATCTTATTTCTATCTTGCTGCTTTTTATAGTCTTTCCTTATCCTTGATCTTTGCCATTTTAATTACTATATGTCTTGGTGTTGTCTTCCTTGGGTACCCTGTGTTGGGAGAACTGTGTACCTCCATGGCTTGAGGGACTATCTCCTCCCCAGACTGGGGAAGTTTTCAGCAATTACATCCTCAAAAACACTTTCTATGCCTTTTTCTCTCTCTTCTTCTTTTGGTACCCCTATAATGCAAATATTGTTCCATATTTATTGGTCACACAGTTCTCTCAATATTTTTCCATTCTTAGAGATCCTTTTTTCTCTCTGTTCCTCAGCTTCTTTGTATTCCTGGTGTGTTGGGCAATGGAATGTTATTGATTTGTATTAGATTGTCCTAAATTTAGGATGTATATTATGATCCCTAAGATAAATATATGAAAGTAGCAAACAATGTAATTAACAATCTAAATAACAAATGTGTAACAATGAAATAATATTAAGAAAAAATGGAAAAATGGAACCTAAACTGGGTCAAATTGAATACAAATAGATGGTAGACATAAACCAATGCTCATTAATTACAATGAAAAACTAAATAGTTGAACTAAAAGAAAACAGTAATATTACTAAAAAATGAAACTTTTTTTCTTCACTCATGAGATACCCCTCAAATATAAGACACAGAAGTATTGAAAGCAAAAGGGTGGAAAAAGGTACACTTTACAAACATTAACTAACCAGGCACAGCAGATGAAACTATGCTGATTTTAAAGTAGCCTCCAAATAAAGAATTATTAATAGATAAATGGAAATATTTTGAAATGTTAAAAGATAATGCTGCTAGGAAAAATTAAACCATTCTAAATCTGGCTCTGTCAAATGGTGTATCTTCAAAACATATAAAGTAAATTAAATAGAACTAAAAGAAAGACAAGATATATTTGTAATCAGAGAGGCAAATTTAAATGCTACATTCAGGGAAAGCAAGAAAAAGTGAAGTTCTAAAAAGAGTCATTAGATAATTATACTATTTAAAGATTTAACCTCAACATAGAAGAATACACATTCTTTTGAAGTGCACATGGGACATTCACCAAGCTAACAATAACATGGGCCATAAAGCAAGCCTAACAAATATGAAATGATTCGAAGTATCATTAATCACTAGAAATCAATAACAAAAATTAAATTAAATTATGTCTAACTGGATATTAAACAGTGTAGTTCAAAATAGCCCATCATTCACATAAATGACAAAAGGAGTAAGAAATATTTTGCACTGGGTATTCATAATGCAACATTTTCAAAACTTGTAGAATGAACTCAAACAGTGCCTAGAGGAAAAACTATACTTTTGAATGTATTTATTAGAAAATGAACTTCTTAAGAAACTGGTTTAAAGAATGGTGAATCAAACCTTGGAAACTATAAGGAAATAAAGATAAGAGCAGAAATTTTAAAACATGGAAAACAAAGGGCAAATAAGAGAAAACAACAAAGCCAATAGTTGGTTCTTTAAAAAAATTGATAAAATTATAGCAGGACCAATCACGAACAAATAAAAGAAATACAAATTATAAATAACAAGAAAGAAATAGATTGTTATCACTGTAGATATTACAGACATTAAAAATTCAATAGATATGATGAATAACTTCAATAAATAAGCTAAAAATTTAGAAAAGGATAATTTTTTTGTAAAACATATCCTAAAAACAGAAAAAGCATACATAAACTAAACAATTATATTATTTTAAATAAATTGAAATCAATACTATAAACCTTCTGCAAAAGAAATCCAGTCCAGCCTACTATGCCTGTGAATTCCCCAAAATTTTAAAAAGATATACCATCAATCTTGTATAAACTTTCCCCAACAATAGAAGAGGAACTCTTAATGAGTCATTTTGAGGTAAAGATATCTTGAGTCTCAAAACCTAACAGGAACATTACAAAAAAAGAAAATATATGGATAATTTCCAAAGATAGATGCAAAAAACAAAATAATGATAGACCTAACAAAATAATGGTAAATCCTCCCAGAAATATATTTTTAAAAACCATCAAATCAAGGCAAATTTAGTCCAGCATAGGTTGAGCATTCAATAATATTTTGAAATTATGGATTAATGTATGGAAAGATGGATAGTTATGTGATGAATTATAGCAAACTATTAATTATAGAATGTAGGTGGTGACACTATAACTGTTTCCTGTAAACTTATTTCAACTTACTTGTATGACTGAATGTTTTTAATAAAATGTTTGAAAAATATTTAATTATTAGCATCAATCATTGAAATTTATTATTATATACATAGGAGAAGGAGAGAAGAAAAACATTAACATTTCAATAGATGCAGAAAAATCATTTGAAAAAAATGAGCACCCAGTCATGATAAAAAAAATTCATGTAAAAGTAAGAATAAAAGTCAATGTCTTTAATAAAGAATATTTACAGAGAAAAAAACATATCAAACACCCTATATACTAACAAGTTGAAAAAATTCCTTCTGAGATTGAAAATATACTAAAGATAAAAGGGAAACAAACTGCTGTGTAATATAACTACCTCTATTACACATTGAACCAAGTTCCTGGCCAGTACCATAAAGAAATAAAAGGGATAAATATTTGAAAGAAAGAAATAAAATTGTCACTTTTTGTAGACAATGTAATTATACTGTAGGAAATTCAAAGGAACATAAAAGAAAAACTATTAGAATTAGTAATGATATTAGTAAGGAAACTGGGTACACTTGTATTTACATATACTAGTAATAAACAATAACAAAAAATGTATTTTTTATTTCAATAGCATCTACATGTCAAATTAAATGAAATGTGTGTAAGATTTCTAGTATATACAGCACTTGATAATACTGACAGATTTTTTTAAAAGAACTGAAAATTTTGAAATGGCAATTAATATAGGGGGAAAAAACGGTGGCATTAGAAGTGAGACAGAAATCTCTCAAAATCACATATAACACTAAAACACAGCAAATACAGCTAATCCTGAAAGACTGACTATAAAGAAACTGCAGCAGACGGTTTACATCGGGGGAAGAGACCTCACAGAAAAGGGTAAAGTAGCACAGCCAAAAACCAGTGGTACCCAAGCCCTCCCCCCACACCAGCTTACCAGTGGGAGGAAGAGCAATGGAGTGGAGAGGGAGTACAAGCTCAGGACTGCTAAATACCCAGCCCTGGAGATCTACTTTGGGAGCACGAACCCATATTGCTTGGTGCTCTGGAGATTAGAGGGGTTGGAAAGCAGAGCCAGGCAGAATATTCAGAGACTGAGATTCCAGCCACTTATGGAGAACAGGTACACACAACTGGCCACATCGGGAAAAAAGAAAGGTAGGTACTTTTAAAGACTTCCCAACAGTGAGAGAGCTGCTAAAGGAGCAAGAAATACACAGAGATTGCTGCTCAGGAGAAAGGACAGGTTGACAAAATCATCCTGGCACATTCAGCCCAACAAGTTGGGAACTTTCAGGAGACTCAGGTGTTCCATCCCCCTGGCTGGCAATGCAGCCCTGAGGCCTCCCACTGTGATATGCATATGCCAATCCTTCTGCCCTGCCTGCACCTTATCGCAAACTTGCTGCCCCTGACATCATGCCGGACCAGCCAGAGGACAGCCCCTCCTATGGCAGCTATGGTTGCATGATGCAGAGGCAACTCCTTGTACACATGGCTCACTGATTCTGGCACTAGAGGCAGGCACTGTGGCCAGGAAGCAGAAAAGAGCTCTGTCCTCCTGGCAGGCATGGGCATCACTCACCTGCAACTCCGCCATTACTCCAGGGGCTGGGCAATACCAGAGAGTAGAGCTTCAGGGCACTACAGGGCGCCACCTACACAAAGTTATCATTCCATATTATTCAAGTAGGAAAGAATCATCAAAAGAATTTTGTTCAATCCAAAATCCTTCAAACACTGGAAAGAGGGCTGAGTGAAACTGAAATCACCAATATTCTTGACAAAGATTTCAAAATAAAAATCATAAACATGCTCACAGAGCTACAGAAAAATATACAAGATCTCAGGGATGACTTCAAGAAAGCGATAGAGACTAAAAATACAGTAGCTGAAATTAAACATACAATGGAGGGATGTAAAAGCAGATTAGGAAAGGTAAAGGAGACTTTCAGTGGAATAGAAGTTAGAGAACAGGACTACAAAGAAGCTGAGGCAGAGAGAGAAAAAAGGATTTCTAGGAATGAAAGAATAACAAGAAAACTCTGTGACCAATCCAGATGGAACAATATTCACATTATAGTGGTTCCAGAAGAAGAAGAGAGAGAAAAAGGGATAGAAAGTCTCTTTGACTAAACAATTGCTGAAAAATTCCCCATTGTGGGGAAGGAAATAGTCTGTCAGGTCATGGAAGTGGATAGATCTCCCAACACAAGGGACCCAAGGAAGACAACACCAAGACATAATAATTAAAATGGCGAAGATCAAGGACAAGGACAGAGTATGACAAGCTGCCAGAGAGAGAAAAAGGATCACATACAAAGGAAAAGACTTATCAGCAGAAACCTTATAGGCCAGGAGGAAATGGCATGATATATTTAATGCAATAAAATAGAAGGGCCTCGAAGCACAAATACTCTAGTCAGTAAGATTATAATTTAAATTTGAAGCAGAGATTAAACAATTTCCAGGTAAGAAAAAGTTGAGGAAATTTACCACCCACAAACCATCTCTACAGTGGATTTGAAAGGAGCTGCTCTAGATGGAAGTGATCCTAAGGCTAAATAGCTGTCACCAGATAAAATAAAACCACAGTAAAGGAACTAGGCCAATTAGTTACTAAGCCAATGCAAAATTAAATCAGCTACCAAAAAAGTCAGTCAAGGGATACACAAAAAACACAGAATACGACACCTAACATATAAGGTGGAGGAGGAAGAAAAAGAAGGGAGGGGGAAAAAATAACCTTTAGATTGTGTTTGTAATAATGTAATAAACAAGTTAACTTAGACTATTAGATAGTAAAGAAGCTGCCATTGAACCTTTGGTAACCATGAATCTAAAGCCTGTAATGACAATAAGTAAAAATCTATCAATAATCAAGCTAAATGTAAATGCCAATTCAAGAAATATCCCCCATCTCATGATCCTTATTCACATGCTAAAAAGTCCCTTTTATCACTTAAGGCATAGTCACCTGTTTCCCTTTCTTTCTTCCCTTCTTTCTTTTCTTAACTCCTTCCTTTTCCTCATATAATTATCCAGTTATACAGTTAGAGAGGTATTGTTATTTTCCCTAAGCACACTGATTACATTTCTCAATTCTCTGATAGATCTGTTACCCCATATACATATTGTTAATAATAAAATAAGAGTCAACCTGAGTCATAATACCTCAATTATTTTAATAAGCAATTATTGAGTACTATATGTATAAGACAACCAGGTAGGCAGGCACTGGATATTCTGTCTCTGATATCAGTATGCCAGGGAGTATGTGGGTGGCAGCAAGCACACAGGAATGACACTTCAAGGCTCTGAGCCAACGAGGCTAGAACACATCACTAGTTTCCTTAATGGTGCTTACTGAATAATTCTCATCTTCAATTTAAACACTCTTTGAGCTTATTTACATTATGATTTGAAGTTTATTGCAAAGGTCTTCACTAATTTGCCTTAAAAAAGGTAGATGTATGTCTGAAAAAGTCCCAGAGTCCCTGTTAAATGATTAAAAAAAAAATCTTCCAACTAAACCAGTGTTTCTGCCTAGTGATCATACTGAACATATTTTAAGATGAATGCTTAGCCAGTGAGCCACTCACACATACAAGTGCTCTGTCATCCATGGAACTGGGACCCTGTGAGACAGGGCAGAGACACAGGACAAGCACCATGATTAATTTTCCTAAAAATGCTGAGATATAAATAGCATAGTAAAAACAGGAGGGCCTCCACCTTAAGGCCAAAATTCCATTCTAAAAGCAGAGATGGAGAGCAAGGTTCTTAACATATTCTTTAGTAATCAGACAATAATCTGATTATTTTTATCTGATTATTAATAATCTATCCTAAGGCAAGGCAAGCAGTCCTAATTGGTATGTTCCGAGTGCGCGAGGCAAACCACTATTTTGGAGAGGAACAAGATCAACAAATTCCTTGTGATAAGTTTATCTTACAGAATTATCTGAAAGACTGACTGTGGTTAAGGACACAGAGTTCTTCACTGGAAATAGACATCACGAGACCACATGTCGAGACTACACCCCCGTGGCCCTTTGCCCCATTCCTGAAAAACCTTAAAAGAGAATCCTGAGCCCTTGCATGTGCCTCATCTCTGAGGTGGCCTGCACTCCTCTTGAGTATGTACTCCTTCTCACTGCCCAACTTGGTGCATCTTGTCTCTGCACTCTTTCAGTGGTAAGCATCTTTGTTGTCTCTTTGCTATTTCACTTTTTTTCCAAGTCTTCACTCTCTCTCTACTTTACTCCTGATAAGTAGAGGGGGGCTGCTGAGAGCTCTGATTTGGGCTTGCAAATTCCCATGGTCTGGGGGACCCAGATGGAAGCGCAGCTGCATGATCTGCTCTTAGCAGCCTGCCTGAAAGTCTCCTTTCTTTGGGAAGTTCTCAGAACATAATCTCACTCAATCCTGTGCTCACCGGCTCCCCCAAATCCTGGGGTGGTAGCGACGAGTCCCATGCCGTGCAGATCCAAACAGACACAGGACACCAGTTGACCCCTGCTTCAGGAGTTGGCAAGGGAATCTGCCCTAGGCTGAGTATGAGTTCAACAAACTTTCCCTCCTTCCCTCTGCACCTCGCTGCCCTTGACCACCTGGAGGGCAGCTGCCATATGTTACTATTCTCATTCTAAAGAATTCTTTCCTTACCTATACTCATCCTGTGTGTGGATTCTTTCTCATTCAAGAGCCCCCTCCTGGGTTGAGGTCTCACCAAGCACACAGGGAGATCTCCCCAGATTGGATTTCCCAACAACACCTGGAGCTATGTAACAGTGGTTCAACCTTATTACCTTAATCTCAGTTATTCGTTCTTAATGCAGACATTTGATAAAAGCCAAGTGAATTAGATTGTTTTCCTCATAATCGGGATTAGGGTCCAAACACTGGCCATCCACTGCCGTCCCCCTGAATCATGAATCACACCTGAAGTGAGATCACATTTCCCCTTCATACAAAAAGAGGAAACTGGCCTATACACAAAAAGTTAAAAAGAGGAGACAGAGGGACATGGAAAGAATACTTGCTTTGGTTACTCTTGGACTTGCATTTACTTACCCGAATCATTAGGCCAACAAAACGTTTTGCTTTTCAGTTTGTGATAGTTCTTTAGATATTAAGAGATACTCTATATTTCACTTGATCTAAGTGGGTTTCTGCTATTATCAGTCTAAAAATTAATGCCTGATTAATATATATTTATCTAACATAATTTTCCATAATAAATTTCCCTGGTATTAGTAATTTCTCAATGGCACTATAATGCCTTGTTGTTTGTGATATGTATACATAATTCTATACAAATTCCCCAGCATGCCATATAAAGTCAGATTACTAAAGATATATCTCTATTCTCAAGGAAGTTTTAGCCTAATAATTGATTAACAAAATACACTTATGAAGGAAAACAAAATATGTTAAGAATATTTCTCTGTAAGGATCAGCATGATTACTGTCCATATTTTCCTAAAATCCTTCCGTGTCCAAATTAGAGATTTTAACCAACCTACTGCATTATATGTGGTCTTTTTTTTATGAAAAAGATAAGAAAATAGTAACATAAAATTGTATTAATTCAAAGTAATATCCCCTTTACACTGAAAGCCATACTTTTCTAAAAGGGTATTTGTTTACATTACCTTCTTATTTAATACTAAAAATAATCCCAAGAGTAAATTACTTCACAGATGAAGACTTTGGGGGCCAGTAAGGTTAAGTGAGTTGCTCAGGTTCACACAGCCTCCCAGTCATGGAGCTGGTTTTAATATTTATGTCTTCTGTATCCAAGTGTAGTTGTCTTTTCCTTTTTTACTGCTTATGCCATTTATGTAGAGTTTATAATTATGTTACCTATAAACTTTTCCTCTTCCTTCCCCTTTAACAACCAAATACTCTGAAAGGTAGCAATTATTAAAATGAACAAAGAGGATATTAGAATGATGATATATATCCAAGTTGGTTTCCAGTTTATGGTCTTATAAGTCATGTGGTTAATTGACTATGGCATCAAGGTTTATTTGAAAGTTATTGAAATGTTTACTTGTTTCAGCTAAGCTTATTATAAATTAACCAAAAAGTGATATGGGAAGAAAAAATGAAGCTTCCAGAAAGGGAGAAGTAGAAAAATTATCTCTTGGTAATTAACAAATAGAAAGAAGAAAGTTAAGGTTACATTTGGTAATTTATGAATATTCAGAGTGAACAGAAAACAAGTTTCCTTCCCTAAATTTGATCACACTGTTTAAAGAACATCATCAGAACTTTGTCCTCATTCTTAGGGGTAGTTCAATGGTTCAATATACTTCCTCTCACTTACTTCAGGGCATTGCATATAAACTCAAAATCTAAAACAATAAAACTTCCGTCTACCCTTGGTGTCAGCATCATAATGTATCTGGGTTCATTAATAAAAGGAGTAATCAGCCTTTTATATTTTCAAAAAGAAAACTCTTTTGAAATAGATAATTCCAAATGCTTCATGAAAACAAAAGACTGCACTGTGCTGCTCTTGTTTGAATTTTAAAGTGTAATTCTGCCAAGGCATGAATTTTCCTGAAATAATGAAGGGTGAAACATTTATCTTAAACAATAATTAAGGGCTCAATCTAGCATGAAGATATAATAATTATAAATATCTATGCACCCAACAGAGGAGCACCTTTATAAAGCAAATATTAATAGATATACAAGAAAGAAATCGACAGTAATACAAAAACTGGGGATTTAGCACCCCTCTTAAATCAATGGGGAGATCATTCAGACAGAAAATCAATAACAAAACAGTAGCTTTGAATGACACATTAGACCAAATGGACTTAATAGGTTGTGCAGAACATTACATCCAAAAACAGCAGAATACACAGTGTTTCCAGGTGCACACAGAACATTCTCCAGGATAGATCACATGTTAGGCTACAAAACAAGTCTCAATAAATTTAAGATTGAAATAATACCAAGCATCTTTTCTGACCACAACAGTATGAAACTGGAAACCAATCACAAAAACTGGAAAAACAAAACAAAAACACAGACATGAGGAGACTAAATACCATGCTACTAAATAATCAATGAGTCAGTAATGAAATCAAAGAGGAAATCAAAA
>JAVSCE010014406.1:0-56140 GCA_032199065.1 Smutsia gigantea | reverse complement strand
TCATTAATCTACAATTACATGTGCAATATTATGGTTATTACACTATGCCCTTCATCAGGTCCCCCACACCAACCCCATGACAGTCACTGTCCATCAGCATAGTGAGATGCTATAGAATCACTACTTGTCTTCTCTGAGTTGTACAGCCCTCCCCATGCCCCCCTAACATTACATCTGCTAATCGCAATGCCCCCTTTTCCCCCTTGTCCCTCCCTTCCCACCCATCCTCCCCAGTCCCTTTCCCTTTGGTACCTATTAGTCCGTTCTTGGGCTCTGTGAGTCTGCTGCTGTTTTGTTCCTTCAGTTTTTTCTTTGTTCTTATACTCCACATATGAGTGAAATCATTCGATACTTGTCTTTTTCCGCTTGGCTTATTTCACTGAGCATAAAACCCACTAGCTCCATCCATGTTGTTGCAAACGGTAGAATGTTTTCTTCTTTTTATTTTTTTTATTTTTATATAATTTATTTTGGTATCATTACTCTACAATTACATGTGCAATATTATGGTTATTAAACTACCCCTTCATCAGGTCCTCTCCACCAACCCCATTACAGTCACTGTCCATCAGAGTACTGAGATGCTATAGAATCACTACTTGTCTTCTCTGAGTTGTACAGCCCTCCTCGTGGCCCCCCAACATTACATCTGCTAATGGTAATGCCCCTTTTTCCCTCTTATCCCTCCCTTCCCACGCATCTTCCCCAGTCCCTTTCCCTTTGGTAACTATTAGTCCGTTCTTGGGTTCTGTGAGTCTCCTACTGTTTTGTTCCTTCAGTATTTTTTCTTTGTTGTTATACTCCACATATGAGTGAAATCATTTGATACTTGTCTTTTTCGGCTTGGCTTATTTCACTGAGCATAATACCCTCTAGCTCCATCCATGTTGTTGCAAATGGTAGGATCCGTTTTCTTCTTATGGCTGAATAATATTCCATTGTGTATATGTACCACCTATTCTTTATCCATACATCTACTGATAGACACTTAGGTTGCTTCCATTTCTTGGCTATTGTAAATAGTGCTGCGATAAACATAGGGGTGCATATGTCTTTTTCAAACTGTGCTGCTGCATTCTTAGGGTAAATTCCTAGGAGTGGGATTCCTGGGTCAAATGGTATTTCTATTTTGAGATTTTGAGGAACCTCCATACTGCTTTCCACAATGGTTGAACTAATTTGCAGTCCCACCAGCAGTGTAGGAGGGTTCCTTTTTCTCCACATCCTCGCCAACATTTGTTGTTGTTTGTGTTTTGGATGTTGGCCATCCTCACTGGTGTGAGGTGATATCTCATTGTGGTTTTAATCTGCATTTCTCTAATGATTAGTGATGTGGAGCATCTTTTCATGTGCCTGTTGGCCATCTGAGTTTCTTCTTTGGAGAAGTGTCTATTCATGTCCTCTGCCCATTTCTTAATTGGATTATTTACTTTGTGTTTGTTGAGGTGCGTGAGTTCTTTACATATTTTGGATATCAACCCCTTATTGGATATGTCATTTAGAATATATTCTCCCATACTGTAGGATGTCTTTTTGTTCTACTGATGGTGTCCTTTGCTTTACAGAAGCTTTTTAGTTTGATATAGTCCCACTTATTCATTTTTTATTTTTATTTTGATATAGTCCCACTTATTTATTTTTTATTTTGTTTCCCTTGCCTGTGGAGATATGTTCATGAATAAGTTGTTCATGTTTATATTCAAGAGAGTTTTGCCTATGTTTTCTTCTAAGAGTTTTATGTTTTCATGACTTACATTCAGGTCTTTGATCCATTTCTAGTTTACTTTTGTGTATGGAGTTAGACAGTAATCCAGTTTCATTCTCCTACATGTAGCTGTCCAGTTTTTCCAACACCAGCTGCTGAAGAGGCTGTCATCTCCCCATTGTATAGCCAAGGCTCCTTTATGAAATATTAATTGACTGTATATGTTTGGGTTAATGTTTGGATTTTCTATTCTGTTCCACTGGTCTGTGGGTCTGTTTTTGTGCCAATACCAAATTGTCTTGATTACTGTGGCTTTGTAGTAGAGCATGAAGTTGGGAAGCGAGATCCTCCCTGTTTTATTCCTCCTTCTCAGGATTGCTTTGGCTATTTGGGGTCTTTTGTGATTCCATATGAATTTTAGAATTATTTGTTCCAGTTCATTGAAGAAAGCTGGTGGTATTTTGACAGGGATTGCGTTGAATCTGTAGATTGCTTTAGGTAGTATAGCCATTTTGACAATATTTATTCTACCTAGCCAAGAGCATGGGATGAATTTCCATTTGTGAGTGTCCTCTTTAATTTCTCTTAGGAGTGTCTTGTAATTTTGAGAGTATAGGCCTTTCACTTCCTTCGTTAGGTTTATATCTAGGTATTTTATTCTTTTTGATGCAATTGTGAATGGAATTGTTTTTCTGATTTCTCTTTCTGTTAGTTCATCGTTAGTGTATAGGAAAGCAACAGATTTCTGTGTATTAATTTTGTATCCTGCAACTTTGCTGAACTCAGATATTAGTTCTAGTAGTTTTGGAGTGGAGTCTTTAGGGTTTTTTATGTACAATATCATGTCATCTGCAAATAGTGATAATTTGACTTCTTCTTTACCAATCTGGATGCCTTGTATGTCTTTGTTTTGTCTGATTGCCGTGACTAGGACCTCCAGTACTATGTTGAATAACAATGGAGAGAGTGGGCATCCCTTTCTTGTTCCCTATCTTAGATGAAAAGCTTTCAGCTTCTTGCTGTTAAGTATGATGTTAGCTGTGGGTTTGTCATATATGGCCTTTATGATGTTGAGGTACTTGCCCTCTATATCCATTTTGTTGAGAGTTTTAATCATGAATGGATGCTGTATTTTGTCAAATGCTTTTTCAGCGTCTGTGGAGATGATCATGTGGTTTTTGTTCTCCTTTTTGTTGGTGTGGTGGATGATGTTGATGGATTTTCGAATGTTGTACCATCCTTGCATCCCTGGGATTAATCCCACTTGATCATGGTGTATGATCCTCTTGATGTATTTTTGAATTCGGTTTGCTAATATTTTGTTGAGTATTTTTGCATCTACGTTCATCAGGGACATTGGTCTGTAATTTTCTTTGTTGGTGAGGTCTTTGCCAGGTTTTGGTATTAGAGTGATGCTGGCTTCATTGAATGAGTTTGGAAGTATTCCCTCCTCTTCTATGTTTTGGAAAACTTTAAGGAGAATGGGTGTTAGTTCTTCTCTATATGTCTGGTAGAATTCAGAGGTGAGAATCCATCTGGTCCGGGGGTTTTGCTCCTGGGTAGTTTTTTGATTACCTCTTCAATTTCGTTGCTGGTGATCGGTCTGTTTAGTTTTTCTGTTTCTTGTTTGGTCAGTTTTGGAAGGTTGTATTTTTCTAAGAAGTTGTCCATTTCTTCTGGGTTTTCCAGCTTGTTAGCATATAGATTCTCATAATATTCTCTTATAATTCTTTGTATTTCTGTGGGGTCCATCGTTATTTTTCCTTTCTCATTTCTGATTCTGTTTATGTGTGTAGATTCTCCTTTTCTCTTAATGAGTCTGCCTAGGGGTTTGTCTATTTTGTTTATTTTTTCAAAGAAGGAGCTCTTGGTTTCATTGATTTTTTCTATTGTTTTATTTTTCTCAATTTTATTTATTCCTTCTCTGATCTTTATTATGTCCCTCCTTCTGGTGACTTTGGGTCTCATTTGTTCTTCTTTTTCCAATTTCAGTAATTGTGTCATTAGAGTATTCATTTGGGAATGTTCTTCCTTCTTTAAATAGGCCTGGATTGGAATATACTTTCCTCTTAGAACTGCCTTTGCTGCGTCCCACAGAAGTTGTGGCTTTGTGTTATTTTTGTCATTAGTCTCCATATATTCTTTGATTTCTGTTTTGATTTGCTTGTTAACCCATTGATTAATTAGGAGAATGTTGTTAAGTCTCCATGTATTTGTGAGCCTTTTTGTTTTCTTTCTAAAATTTATTTCTAGCTTTATACCTTTGTGAATCTGAGAAGTTGGTTGGTAGAATTTCAATATTTTTAACTTTACTGAAGTTCTTTTTGTGGCCTAGTATGTGGTCTATTCTGGAAAATGTTCCATGTGCACTTGAGAAGAATGTGTATCCTGTTGCTTTTGGGTGTAGAGTTCTGTAGATGTCTGTTAGGTCCATCCATTCTAGTGTGTTGTCCAGTGCCTCTGCGTCTTTACTTATTTTCTGTCTGGTTGATCTGTCCTTTAGAGTGAGTGGTGTGTTGAAGTCACCTAAAATGAATGCATTGCTGTCTATTTCCTCTCTCAATTCTGTTAGTATTTGTTTCACATATGCTGGCGCTCCCGTATTGGGTGCATATATATTTATAATGGTTATATCCTCTTGTTGGACTGACCCCTTTATCATTATGTAATGTCCTTCTTTATCTCTTGCTACTTTCTTCGTTTTGAAGTCTACTTTGTGTGACACAAGTACTGCAACACCTGCTTTTTTCTCCTTGTTGTTTTCATGAAATATCTTTTTCCATCCCTTCACTTTAAGTCTGTGTATATCTTTGGGTTTGAGGTGAGTTTCTTATAGGCAGCATATAGATGGGTCTTGCTTTTTTATCCATTCTGTTACTCTGTGTCTTTTGATTGGTGCATTCAGTCCATTTACATTTAGGGTGATTATCGATAGATATGTACTTATTGACATTGCTGGCTTTAGATTCGTGGTTACCAAAGGTTCAAGGGTTGCTTCTTTACTATCTAACAATCTAACTTAACTTTCTTGTTAAGTTATTGTAAACACAGTCTGATGTTTCTTTATTTCTCTCCCTTCTTATTCTTCTTCCTCCATTCTTTATATACTAGGTGTTTTATTCTTTGCCTTTAGTTAGTATTTGGATGGTCTGCTTTCTTTGCTATGATTTTATTTTCTCTGGTGACATCTTTTTAGCCTTAGGGGTGCTTCCCTCTAGACCAGTCCGTTTAAGATATCCTGTAGTGGTGGTTTATGGGAGGCAAATTCTCTCAGCTTTCGCTTGTCTGGAAATTGTTTAATCCCTCCGTCATATTTAAATGATAAGCGTGCTGGATACAATATTCTTGGTTCGAGGCCCTTCTGTTTCATTACATTAAATATATCATTCCATTCTCTTCTGGCCTGTAAGGTTTCTATTGAGAAGTCTGATGATAGTCTGATGGGTTTTCCTTTGTAGGTGATCTTTTTTCTTTCTCTAGCTGCCTTTAATACTCTGTCCTTATCTTTGATCTTTGCCATTTTAATTATTATGTGTCTTGGTGTTGTCTTCCTTGGGTCCCTTGTGTTAGGAGATCTGTGGGCTTCCGTGGACTGTGAGTCTATTTCCTTCCCCAGCATGAGGAAGTTTTCAGCAATTACTTCTTCAAAGACACTTTCTATCCCTTTTTCTCTCTCTTCTTCCTCTGGTACTCCTATAATGCGAAAAGTGTTATGTTTGGATTGGTCACACAGTTCTCTTAAAATTCTTTCATTCCTAGAGATCTTTTATCTCTCTGTGCCTCAGCTTCTCTGTATTCCTGTTCTCTTTTTTCTATTCCATTAACAGTCTCTTGCATCTCGTCCAGTCTGCTGGTAGGCCCGTCAATGGCTTGTCTCATTTCTGCATTGTCTTTCCTGACTTCCCTCACTTCCTCCCTGAGCTCTTGCATATTTCTCTGTAGATCCATCAGCATGGTTATGACTTTTATTCTGAATTCTTTTTCAGGAAGATTGTGCATTTCCATCCCTTCAGTCTCCCTCTCTGGTGTTGTGTGGGTCTGGGTGCGCTTTGTCTGTACCATATTCCTCTGTGTTCATGGCAATAGAAGTGGTTGCTGGTAGGTGCCACGTATGTCAGCTGGGCTCTTTAAGAGTTTAAAACAAACAAACAAAACAAAAAGAAAAAAGAAAAGAAGAGAAGGAAGAGAACGAAAAGAGAAAAAAAGAAAGAAAGAAAAAAAAAGAAAAAAAAACGCCCACCGGGAGTAGATTCTGTAAGGATGCTGTGGGTGGCACTGTTCCTCCACTATTCCGCAGCCGTGGCTGCGCAGCTTCGCAGGGCCGTTTGTAGCTCTGGCTGGGGCGGGAATGAATGGGAGGCTGTTGTTCTCTGTGTGAGGTCTCAGTGCAGCTAGTTTTTCCCAGTTGCCAGCCAAGGGGTCCGACATTCCCCAGGATTCCCAGCCTGCTCGGCTGAGTGTGCTGGGACGATTGTATTCCTCTGTTGGGCCCCTTCCTCTTTAAGACCACCAAAAAAAGCGCACGCTTTTCTTTTGTCCCAGGGAGCCTGCTGCAAGGACCCGGGCATGTTCCCAGCTCAAAACCTGCACCTTTTGCCTCTCCAATATCCGATACACCACGTGATGTGCGTGAGGGCTCCCAGTGCAGATCACCAGGGCTGGTTATTTCATGGGCCTGTACTTCCACTCCTTCCCCGCTCTGAATCCTCTCCTCCTGCTGGTGCGCTGGGGTGGGGGAGTGCTCGGGTCCCGCCGGGTCGCGGCTCCATATCTTACCTGCCTCGCGGGGTGCCGAGTCCTCTCAGGTGCAGATGCAGGCTGTTTGCTGTCCTGTATCTTCTGGTCTCTTTTAGGAATAGTTGTATTTGCTGTATTTTCATAGATATATATGGTTTTGGGAAGAGATTTCTGCCGCTGTGCTCACGCCGCCATCTTCCTGGAACTTGCCTTGACATTTTGTGTATTTTGCTAATTTTTCACGTGGGGTTCTACCAGTAGCAGAGCACTTCCCTTTCAAATCCCTTGTATGCCCAGAACTGGGCGCCCTCTCTGGGTGGAGGTCTACATTTTGGGCTTGTCCATATTCATAAGGAGTTACAGTTGAAAGGAGGGCAACACAGTGATTGTTTTCTGCCCTCTTCTGCCCTTTGGAAACGGAAATGAGATTCCTTTCTTTGCTTTACCATGACAAATAAGGAGATCGTTTCAATGAACTTAGTCCACAAAATAATTTACACACTTGGTTTTGACTATGTCTCATTTTGGGCACACCAACTTCAGCCAAGTTCATTGCTTCTCATCAGGTATGTTAAGACAACATGAACAAGCAAACAAAGCAGCAGCAAAAAACTCGATAGGAGGTTTCAAGTCAATTGCTAAGCAATTACCAAATGCTATCTGCTGCTATTATCAAGGCATCTGTGCTGTGGGCTTTTTGCACCCTGTCAATTTGGGAGCCACCCTCTGAACCATGGGCCATTAGTGGGGGGCAAAATGTAGCGCTACCTCATCACAGCGCGTCATTTCATTCTTTAACTTCTGACCAAAAAAAAAAAAAAATAGGTGAACGGTTAAAAGGTTAGACAAAGCAACTCATTAAACATTTTTTTTTTTGTAAGGGGAACATAGCTTTGAGGTATAGGATCATCAGTGCTTCCCAGAAACCAAAACAGAAACTGAACAAAACCTGATTCTTGGTAACACTAGTCTGAGTCCTGGGCCTGCGTTTCCCAAATTCAATAGCTCATGTAGTTTCATTTTCTGGCAGTTCAGCTTGATTAAAACAAAACTTGGTAAACAGTGAGACTGGTCCCTAAAATTTCCAAATGTGTGTTACATGGTGTGTAATGCTATTTCCTCTCAAAGCAGCTAAAAAAGTTTCCCCCAGATAAATAGCTCTCTAAGGCCCAATTTATAAAGAAAGGAAAAACTAAGCTTGTATGTACAATTGTGTTTAGATACAAAGTGAAGATGCTCATTCAGGAAAATTCCTGCATGTCTGGAAGAGAAGGTGTGTGCAGGGGTGTGGCCTGGGCTTTACCCTACAGCCCTGCCTCTCCTGCCGGCATCCTCCTTAGCACAGCATAGGGCTTCGTCCAGAGGCCTCCGCTCTTGCATTTCAGCAGGACTCACCTTTGGCAGGAAATTTGTGAGGCTTCCTGCCAGAATTTGTAAAAGGTAGTGCAGAGAAATGTTTCTCATAATCCTGCAGCAGCGCTGCTCCCCCCGACCCTTGCCCTCCAAACAAGAGAAGAATTAAGGGAAGCCCCAGAAAGGACTTGCAAGTCAAAGGTCACAGGCCCTTTCTCGAAAGTATGTGGTGCATCTGATGCCAGAGGGGTCAGGTATGTCAGCAAGATAATGGTTACTTGCTTGCAAATGTTATGAACAATTTTGAGAACAGAAGGATAGCTTATCACCATCTCTCTGGACCCTGCTTTTTCTAGTGGAATATGGAGCCGACCTAAGTTCGACAAGAATAGGGAATTCTCTTGATCTAACAAATAATGAACATGGTTTTATCATTTGTGTTTTCAGTGGGAGGGCAAAGTGCAAATGTAAAGACTGTAATTTGCAGTGCTAATTGAGATAGCAGTAATTAAAGGTTCTGCTCTACTGAGCAGGTGAGTCCAGCCATGGAAATCCAAACCAAAAGGAATCTTGTGTGTCTGCAAAGATTCTTTTTGGAGGCTTTGGGGGTGGGAGTGAGAGGTGGAGAGGAGGGGGAAAAGAAGGGGTGCCATATCCGTGAAGGATCAGTGTGGGCACTCTACGTACTCTGGCACCCTTCTGGGGCCCAGTTTCTGAAGCAAGGCTCCGAAAGAACAATGCAGACAAGAACACCAAGGCCCCAAAGCCAGTGGCCCAGCAGAACCATTGTTTCTGGTGACATCGGCGCTGGGTGGGCCAGCAAGGGGGGCCCCCCCTCTCCCGCCGGCTTGCTCTGTTTCTGTTTGCCTGTTGGCAGGGGGCCCTCTGTCTAGATCTAGAAACTGCAGGCAGTCCTCAGCCTACTACAGGCAGCAAGACTGCGGCCAAGATGGCTACAGGCAGAATCTGGCTGCTCCCCACCCCCTGGAAATTGTCCTGGGGTCCCTTTGCTACTCAGCTCCCACATAGGGGTGGGGCCACCCCCATGGCTCCTGGCACCCCTGCTGTCTGTCCTAGCAGGGAGGAGCAGCCCACAGGTGCCCTTCACCCCTGGCCGGGCGCTCAGGAACCTGCAGCCTGGCTCAGCTGCTCTGCTCCTTTCTGGAGCCACCAACCTGTGTCCACCACTTGGCTTCTCCTTAGCCACCTGGCACCTGTCCTCCTTGGCACCCGCCCCGGAGAGCACTCCTCCTCCCCTCCTTCCCCTCCCCTCCAAGTCACTACCCACTGCTGGAAGCTGGAGGGGAGCCTTGACACAGAGGCAGCCTAAATGCATTCCACTGGGTTACTGGTGTTCCGACTTTTAGGAACTTTCCCCGGGCCCATGCCCTGCCAAGGCCCCAGGGTCCAATAGCCTGTGCCATCTCCCTGCAGGCCCCAGGGGCAAGAGGGACCCGCAGGTGAGGGTGGCAAGAGGGCTGCCCAGAACCCCATCACAAGGCCCAGCCTCTCGAGGAGGGAAGATGCCAACTTCTTTTGGATGTGCCCACCGTCTCCACAATGACTGGGTGCTCACCGCGGCTGAGGCTAAGGAGATGGAAGGCTTATGCATAAAGGCAGCCAGTGTGGCAAGCCCGGGAGGGGCCCAGCGCAGCCCAGCCCTGCCTCCGACAGGCAGGCCTGACTGCGCTCTCCTGCCCCTCTCAAAATCTGTCCCAACACTGCTGTATACCTCTTCAGTCTGCTTCCCCTGTGCCTGCCTCCACGATCACATTTCAGGCTTTTTTGTTTTTATTCCAACAGGCCCCATCCCAGCTGGTGCAAAGGCACCTGCACTCTCCTAGATGGACCTTAGGCGTCTTTGAGTAAAGGGCCATCCCATTCACCGGGGCTGATGGAAATCGAAACCCTCACCCAGAGGTGTGCTGCCCCCAGAGTATGTCCAATAGTCTTTGAGGGGAAGGGGCAGCAAATTACAGAATGAAATTCCCTTTGCCTCACTTTAAAAACAGCCTTGGGAGTGGGGTGGAGAACATGGTGAAGAGGTTTGGGAGTCACCAGAATCCAGCACATCAGGGTGGGGGGGCGCGTAACTCTGAAGAGACCCTCCCTTAATAAGCCCAGGTCCACATCCCTCATCTGTAATTTCAAGGCCGAAAAGCTTTGAAAGCCTATTTTATTTTTGTAAATTTGGTGCCAAAATTTACTTGGGAGTAAAAGCTGACCTGGACTTAAATACTCATATTTCTCTGTAAAAATAATAAAATGCTGCCCGAGATTCCACCAGAGGGCTGTATGATATTGGGTATATGCATCTTATCTAAAGTCCCAAATGTTCTGGATTTGGAAACACACACATCCGATCCCAGGGGTTTCAGACGCAAGACCGGGAGCCTGCATTAACCCTGACTGAGCTTGTAGTGTGTGCTGGTGATTGGACTTGAACCCCAGTTCTGTCTGACTCCAGTGCCCTTGCTTACACTGCCGCACTGAACTGCCGCAGACACCAGATGACATTTGCCTTTTACCTTCAGTACAAGCAAGTGGTTCGCTGAATTGGATCATTCACTTAAGCGGTGAAGTGAAATTCCCCAAGCGGATACACACTAGTCTGCAAAGGAGAATGGGCTTCTACACACAGCTGAACTTGGCGTTTCTTCTTACTCCAGAGTTGGTTTCTCATCTTACATTTAGAAACAAGTCCTTAAAAAAGCTAAGATCTGGATTAAAAGGGAAGACCAGTCCCTCTGCGGTAAACACTATCCATAATCCATGGAAGTGCCATGAGCTATCGACACCATGTAGGAAGTAGTGTGTTTTCTGAGGCCGAGCTTGGCCATCAGTAAAACTCAACAAGTTCACCCCACTGGAAACCAGAAACATGTACTTCTGTTCTTCTTTTCTTTATCCTGGAAGAGTGACCAGGGCTGAGCTCTCAGACATTAAAGCAAACGGGGGAAGGCCACAGCAGAGTGCAGCCAAGATGCAGCGGAGCTGCCGATGTGCCCAGCGTGGAGGCCTGCTCAGGGTGCTGTGGCCAGAAGAATGCCATGGACAGAGTAGGGCGCCTGGAGAGGGATGGAGCAAGAGATGTGCGGGAAAGCAATCCTAGTGGGCCGGGCAACAATGACTCTTTTCCTGCTCCACCAGGCCCAGAGCTGGCCAGGGTGGGTCTTGCAAGAGGGAGAGCCCACAAGGCCAGCAGGCCCAACTCCCATCAGCTTCATGGCCGGCATGGGGTCTGGACACAGACTCATCCTGTCCTGGCACAGCACCGGTTTTGAAAGGCACATCTTAGCCCTCAGAAAACAGACCGAGTTAAGAGTCACAGAGACAGCAAACCTCTGTAGGCAGGCACTTTTTGCCAGGCCCTGTTTGAAGTGCTATAGATGTATTAACTCATTTAATCCTTGAACAACCTGGCATCACCCACATTTTGCACAAAAGGCATTAGTTAGGGGGTTCTGACAGGAAGGGAAGGCTCCAGAGGCAGTGCCCCATGTGTGGGGTTACCAGTGTAGGCTCTGTAGCCAGATTCCCTGCTCTGGCTGTGACTTGCTGTGTGATTATGGGCAACAGTGGTGACTTCTCTGTGCCTCAGTCTTCTCAGCTTTGAAAGGAACGATAACAGCCTCTACCTCTGAGGATCAAAATGAGCAAAGGCCAATGAAGTACCGGGTTGCATGCCTGGCCCGTGAGTACCGGCCCACACGAGCAGGGAAGGCAGCTCTCACAGCAGTAGTGGCGCCCTATTCGGGGAGCCCAGCCTCTCGCCTCTGCTGGCAGAAGTCTTCTGACCCCTTCTCAGCCTCTGGGAACCTGGCAGCTTGGTCTTTCTCCTGAACACTTGCTCCAATCCCACCTAGGTCATCTGTTGGGTGTGATTTTCACAACCCCAATCATTAAGAAGCCGGCTGTCGCAGCTCTGAGGCCACACAGTCAGGCTACAATGCACCCCACTGAAGACACACACAGACAAACAAAAAGGCTCACAATGTTAGATGGTGACACGTCTCCGAGCTGAGGATCTTGCCTGCTATGGTAAGAGTTCCAGGGCTGATGCTGGCGCTCCCCCATGCCAGCCGCAGAGGTCCATGAAAACAGATGGCAACAGGCCTATAACAAGATCAAACCAAAATGCTCCTGAACTGCGGACAAGGGCCTGCTGCTCGCCCTGGCCACCCCCACAGGAGGACCAGCCCCTTGTGTGGGGCCCTCTGCTTGCTCATGCTTCAGGACACGGCCTCTCTCCTCCATGGGCTGCCTCAGTCACGCTCATCCAGGGCCCTGGGAGAAGAGGTCAGCCCCGGCTGACAGGTGCTTCCCTCAGGCCAGGTCCCTGGCCAAGCTCTTTACGGCCATCTCTTTGGCAGAGTGGGAGATGGCAATACTGAAGGCAGTCAGGCGAAAGCTTCCTGGAGGGCATGGTACCTGAGCATTAGGAGCTGTGAGTAGGACGTGAGAGAAAAGTTTGAAGGGGAGGCTTGGTACAGGAAATGGCGGGAGTAAAGGCTGAGAGCACAGAGTGGACGAGGCACCGCAAGCACTTCAGGACCTGATAGGTGCTGCATCTGAGGAGGTAGGTTGAGCCAGGGTATGAGCCTCTGGAAACTTCTGAGCAAGTGTGAAACAGGATCAGGTCTCTGTTATAGCAAGGTAAGGCTTATAGTGATGGATGGTTTATTGGGCGAAACCAGTTTAACAGTCAATTGTATGAGTTCAGACAAAGACTCAAGAGGGCCTGAACTTGGGCAGAGATGAACGGGAAGGGGGGACCACGACAGACAGTATGCCGGGTAGGCCAACATCTGACATGGCCCCCAGTGGTCCCTCCCTTCTGGTAGTCACACCTTCATGCTCGCATCTGTTGAATAGAATATAGTGAAAGTGACGGGATGTCAGTCTCAGGAATGGATAGATGATAAAGACTGGCTTCTGACTTGCTGGTACTCCCCCTGCCTCTCTTGCTGGCATCTCTTGCTCACTTGGGTCTGAAGCTGGCTGCCATGTTGTGAGATGCTCTGTGAAGAGGTCCACATGGCAAGAAACCAAGGGAGGTCTTTGGCCAACAGCTTGTGAGGAACTGAGGCCTCAGCCCAACAAGTTGTGAGGCCCTGCTTCCTGCCAACCACCAGAGAGTGAGCTTGGAAGCAGGGCCTTCCCAGTTGAGCCCTGAAATGACTGCGGCCTTACGAGAAGCTCAGGGCCAGAAGGCGCAGCTAAGCTGGGCCAGGCTTCCTAACCCACAGAAACCACGAGGTAATATATGTGTGGTGTTTCCAGCAGATGTTTGGCGCGATTTGCCAAGCGGCAAGAGCCAACACAGGCAGGGGTTGGAGCAAGAAGTGGGCACTGTGACAAATACCATCTAGGAAGGATTTGCTGAAGTTGGTGATCAGTAAGACAGTGGAGATGAGGGACAGCCACATCTCTGGAGCAAGAACTGCTCTGCTCTGCCCCTTGCTAACTGTGTGACTGTGGGCAAGTCATTTCAACTCTCTGAGCTCCTGTTTCTTCACTCATAAGATGGTGATGGGAAGACCAACTACCTCACACGTATCTGCTCTTTCCATTTAGGACCTGCCCCTAGAGCAGTGTCCAGTGCAGTGGTGAAGGGCACACTGGAGCTGCTCAGCAGACATTTGTTGTGGCATTTCTAGAATCTCTCTGTGCAACCTTATGCCAGCAGGGCCAAGATTTAAATGCCTCAGCGCAATTGCCTTGCACCCTATGAAGCCTTCACTAGTTCCATGTGAGGGAACATGCTACATGGCCCAGTGCAGGAGAAGGCAGTTCTATGTGATTCTGACTTAGGTCCTCTGGTTCCTGCCCCTGGCAGCACCACGCGGGTACAGTGCTCCTCCCAGGGAAGTTCAGTGGCCTGCACAGGAATGGAATCCAAAACCCTGGCCTCATTAACACTGCTTTGACCAGACAGAATTAGCTGGCTCAAATATGCTTTTCCAGAGTCAAGCACAGCCTCAGAGAGAACTGTAGCCTGGATTTGCCTCCAAAGCCAGGAATGAATAGCAGGAGACATGGTTCTTCATTTCCAAAACCGAGGAATGTAACCGGAGTTGGGATTGTCTTACCTGTCGGGGCAGAGAAGGCAAAGAATCCGAGGCCCCAGCTCGCTGCAGGCGCTGGGGCTGCTGCATCATCTGCTGCAGAAGGAGCGAAGGATGGTCAGGTGGTGGTGGCGGCAGCTGCAAGGTAGCTGTGGCAGTGGAGGAAGCCGTGGCAGAAGAGGCCTGCGTTGGTGTCGGCTGCTGCAGGTAGTGCAGCAGGGAAGGCTGCCGAGAGGTGGCGGGCAGCGGGGGCATCTTCTGGGGCCCTGGCTCAGAAATGAAATGTGACAAGGGCTTCGTGTTGCTGAAAGTGAACGGCTCTGCGGCTCTGGGGCTGGGGCTGGCCAGCCCCTGCTGCATGATCATGCTGAGGGCTTTGGGGGAGCTGGTGGGGATGGGCTTGAAGAGGGTGTTGGGCGGCGGTGGCTGGCCAAGCGGCCGTGTGGCAGGCGTGAGGCTGCGGGCCAGGGCGCACTGCGGTGTGAAGGACTGTTGCGGCAGGCTGGGGCTGGCCAGCTTCTCCGGCCGGTAGGGCGGGGAGGGCCCCGGGTTGCTGGCTGGCAGGGCGGCCATCAGGTGCCCCTGAGGGCTCTTCACGGCAGAGGACACCAGGTTGGCCAGGATGGAGCTCTGTGGGCTGAACGTTGGCTGCTGGCTGAGTGCTGGGCTGGGCAGCTTCTCAGGGCCATAAGGCAGTGTGGGCCCGAGGACGGCACTGCTGGCCGCCATGCCGGAGAGCCCCGCGTTGGGGGAGGCCTGCAGGGTGCTGTCCGGCAGGCTGCCAGACGACATGCAGGACACCATGAGGCTCTGAGGGCTGAAGGGCGGTGGCGGGTGTGGCGGCGACGGCACGGGGCGGTAAGGTGGGGACAGGCCAGGCGGACCAGACCAACTCGGGGCGGGCCCAGGCGGCTTCGTGGCTGATCCTTGCTTACTGGCCGCCAGCACCTTCAGCTGGTGGGCGTGGTGCCACTGAGGCACGGGAGGCGGAGGCAGGGCGGCGGGCACCAGGGCCTGGCCCTGGGTCTTGGCCTGCACTGTCAAAGAGCTGGGTGAGACCATCTGCTTACTGGTGGCGGGAATCACGTAGCTGAGCCCTGCAGAGGAGGGTGGGATTTGAAGAGACAC
The DNA here is from genome assembly GCA_032199065.1 of Smutsia gigantea. Lineage (NCBI taxonomy): Eukaryota > Metazoa > Chordata > Mammalia > Pholidota > Manidae > Smutsia > Smutsia gigantea. The sequence goes on along the minus strand of JAVSCE010014406.1, from coordinate 41,149 downwards.
ACCGGTGACCTGGCTGCAACTAGAAGCAAACTCTTTGCCAGAACCAAGGCCCTCCAAGTGTGGCATCTGAACCAAAGGCTTGGGAGTTGTGCCTAGGGTTGCCTGTGGATGATCCAAGACCAGGGGTTCTTCTGGCTTGCTCCCCAGTATCTTCTCAAGATCTAAGTCGTTTGGAGAAGGTTCTTGAATTTTGGTTAGCTCGTCCAGCAGCTCCTGAAGTTCCTGGTCCACTGCCGGCATGCTGTTGGGCTTGTCATAGTAAGGAACAGCGGATCCTTTGAGGCCCATTTCCACAGTCGATGGCACCACAAAGGGTGAGCCCACTATGCTGCCATTCATGGGATTATTTTCCAGCAGTAATGCAGGGCCAGCCACTCCCATAGCTGCAGGGCCAGGGTTCACTGTTAGAGGAGGAACCTGTAGCTCTGCACAGGCTGGACTGGGCTGGGCACCTGCACCCACAGAGAGGGTGACGTCCTCAAGGCAAGGCCTCTTGATTTTATTAGGGTAACCCCCATCAGCCATGTCTGGAAACTGGAAGTTATCTCCTTCCTGTCTTCTCTTAATGGTTCCCTGTGGCTGAAAGAGGGGAGAGGGGTGAAAGGGAGAGAGAGAGAAAAAGAGAGAGGAATTTTTATAAAGCCTTGGCACAGTAAAGCCAATGAACAGGAAACTTGCATCTCTCCATTTCAAGACTTACAGTTGTCAAAACTACAATACAGCCTATTTTTGGAACCATAGTGCTTGTTTCTGTGTTGCTGTGTTTCATTTAAACTGTCTTGTTACATTTCAAATAAGGCATTGTGCTGTCTGTATACTAAACACCACAGAAACTCATGCAAAGGATCTTCTTTGCTCGCTTAAAGGGGAGTTCAACGAAGCTATGCTGGAGCTGCTAAATGAACTGTGCTGCCAAAGGCGGCCATTTGAGAGCAAACTAGGAGCAGCCAAGATATTTTCAATCCCTACTTGTCTACAGATACCCCCATTTTTAAGAAGGAAAAGTGCAATACAGACATTGAACTTTTTGGTTGACTCCTGTCTTGGTTAAATGCATGAGGCTGTAGTGATAAAGCAGAATACAGCAGAGCCTTTAGAAGATGAAGTAGATGTGGGTGTGTTCTTGCAGCAGCTGCCTGAAGTATACTGTTCAGGGGAAAACACAAGTTGCAGAACATTCATTGGAACGTGGTTCCATTTATTTACACACACACACACGCTGCAATGTACATACAAAAATAACTTGGAAGAATGTATGTGCCACCATTTGGAGTAGTCATCTTTTGGGGGTGACTGGCAAGTCCCTTTTTATTCTCTACGGTTTTGTATTGCTTGTTTGTTTTTAATGACTTGTAATCCCAACCCCACCGCCCCCACCCCCAGAAAAGTATAAAGCTATCTAAATAAGAAGTTCCTGTCTGCGGATGCATGAGGAAACTGGAGGCAGATTTTCTGGCATCCAGGAGACCCTCACTAACTGGTAGCTGGCATTATAAAGGGCAGATCTGGAAGGGCCCGGGGAGCGCAGGGACTTGAAGACACGGACCCTGAGACCCAGGGAGGGGGTAGGGCTGGCCCAGAGCTGCTCAGCTGGATGGCAACAGGGCCCAGGCAGATGCAGGGCCCCCCATGCCCACTCTGCTGCCTCTCAACCCACTGCCTTCATCCACTCCAAGGAGCGAGGGGACTCGCCTGGCTAAATAGCATGGCGCAGGCAGGAGTAGGTTGGGGAGGGGTAGAGCAGGCACAAGAAGAGGCCTGTTCAGCCATGTGTGCCCATTCGCCCATGCAGGGTCAGCTTACTATGCATACAGGGAGCTCTGCCTCATGTTTCCCTGGCCACGCACTCAATCATGAGGTAGCTGACAAAGAAGTCATTGGGTCCCAAACTGAAATTGGGTCTCTTCTACACTGTCCCCAAGAGTTCAAAGAAATCTGATATATTGAACATAGGAATGTATGAAATAGATCAATAAGGGATGATTGAGGGTGGGTCTTATGTAGGACCCCCACAAGGGAGTCTGAGCTGGCAATGGTTGGGCCCCATGTGCTGTTCGTGGTGTCTTGGACTGCAACACAAGATGGGTGATAGTGACATCTATGTAGGGCCAGCAGGGGAAGAATGGGGTTGGTGCAATGGGAAGAAGGGAGGGCAGGGACTGGGAACTGCGGAGGCCTGGAATCCCTGGCAGATGCTGAGGGCTCTCAGAGCTTTCATTTAATTGTTGGTCTGCCATTAACCTTTTGAGACTAAGGTGGCAGGAGGGTAAGATGGCACATGACCACGGGATGCTAGAGGTAGTACCAGGAAACCCTGGCAAGGGGAAGGAATCTCCAGCTCTCTGAAGTAAGAGCGATGTGCACACAGCTAACTCTCCAGGTACCTAACGAGTGCATCCAAGCCAATGTTCCCCACTCAGGTCCCATTCTGGAAGCTAACTGGCTTCTCCGTACCAAAGCAGGTCCCAGGCTGCCCCTGCGGGGTGCTGAGGGCCACCACACTGCTGGTGGGTCTCATCTATGAGAGCAGGTGCTGCCCTGGCTAGGCCAGGCCTACAGCTGGATGCCCACCTGAGTGCTACCTAGGCAGGGGCCAGGCTGGCCTTGCTGGCTCTAGGGAGAGGGGTACTGGACGAGGCTGTGGGTTCAGCAGGGGGCCGGCAGCAGCCTCTCCTGAGCTTTCCTTTCTCAATGGACTTGAGGGAGACTATCAGAGGCCGCAGTTCTGCTGTTCCGATTATATGGTGAAAGCTAGCCTCAAACACCCTGGCTTAGTGGCCAGAACCCCAGCCCAGCCTAAATGAGGTCGAGGGCTGGGCTTTTTCTGTGCCCAGGGCTACACTGGTGCACTGGTGTCTTTGCCAGGTCACCTCGGCCAGTGGGTGCTGGGCTGATGTCTGCCTGCCCGGGGTGGGCGTTGTTGACTAAATGCCATGGTCACCATTTTAGATCAAATGCAGCAGATAGCTTGCTACCTGAATGACTTCCCCTCTTCACGTCCTTCCTGTTGGGGGCAGCAGGTTCCCCACCGAGCTTCTAGACCCTCTCCAGCTCACATATGTGCCATTTTCTAGTCTCTGTGGACTCCATGACAGCAAGCTCTTGGTCCCAGCTACCAGCCGGCCCCTACTTCCTTTAGGCCATGTGTTGCACACAGTCCCGCCTACTGTGAGATTTTCTTTTTTACAACAGGCAAATCAATGGACACTGGCATGATTTCTAGAGAGCATATCTCAACCTTCTCTTTTCGTAGAAAACAAAATGGGATGCAATTTGCTCGTGGTCACAGAACTAGTTAGGGGTAACGACCACCCTAGCCCCCGAATGTCCAGTCTTTGGTGCTGGTGGCGGGGGGAAGTGATAGATGGTGCTCTGGTAGCTTTAATAAAGGAATGATTTTATCTCCACCCACAAATGCCTGCAGAGTCCTATTTCATAACCAGGCAGACAAGGCCACCAATGTGATCCCCTTGACCTTATAAACATCATTAAAATGCATCTGAAAGCACGTGATGGCTTCCTCACCCCCTAAATAATGAGGATACAAAGGCAACCCTTCTGACAGGGGCCAAGTTCAGCTCTGAAGTCAATATTATTTCTGGTTCTGTGTGCACAATGACATATGGCAATTCTTCCCTTTCTACATTTTTAGTCCATAATGGCAGAAAGGGCAAAGATTTCTTGGAAAAGGTCTAGATTATGAGAGTATAGTCCAGGCTCATAAAACGGACATAAGGAAAATAATGACTATTATATCTATTACATATACTCTTCCCAAAGAAATCTGGCAGACTCTTTAAACACTTAACTTTGGACACTCCAGCTGGAGGTATAAAATGAACATCAATGAAAGGCCAGCAAAAATGGGCACAGTTCCTCCTGGGTAAGAGTGTAGGAGGCCAAAGAAGAGCTCCAGGAGACGAGCTCAGGAGCCTCATTTTCCCTCCAGAGGTCCCTGGCACATGAGCCCTGGGCAAACTGTCAAAAGGGTGGCCTGGCCTGGGGCTTATCAGCCCCCCATTTCTCCTTCTCTGCTGCCTCTTTCAGCTCAGCTCAGACCAGTCCGCTTGCTGGTTCTCTTAGTCTCTCTCTACAAATACATCTGTATTCCATCAACTTTTCTTCAATGCTATCCCACATTGCCCCTGTGAGTTTCCAAGAACCTGATGTTGGCTGACTAGATTGGATTTCAAGCCCTCTGAGACAAGGGTGGTCCCCAGTAGGCTTGCTCAGAAGAAAGGAACAAAGTCATGGTGGAGGTAGCCCCAGAACAGATAAGCCTGTGATACATCAGGATTGGCTTTGCAGGGAGAGGGGACGGGATGGGAGAGAGGGAGGGAAGGAGGGACAAAAGGAGAGAGGATATGCCTGGATATATGTGTGGGACCAGATGACTATCCATGTGTACAGTGTAACTGCCTACATTTGGGCATACGTGTCATTTGCATGTTTGTTTATGAGAAGAACATACCCACAAACTGAAACTGACCTTCTGTAGAACAAAGAGGATTTTTGCATGCTCAGTGCCCAACACAGGCAGAGGCGGACTGGGTGGAGGAAAGAGCCCTAGCCCTGGAGTAGGCACCAAAGGACTAGCATTTAAGTCGTAGCTCCTCCATTTGCTGTGTGACCACACAAGTTAGTTCCCCTCTCTGAGCCTCAATCTCTTCTGTAAAGTGGGTACTCAGCCTGCCCTGCATGCCTCGCAGCATCACTGAAGTGAGCATATTGGGAGCAGTCATCATTGCTGGTCTCATTCTCCAGGCCCTGGGTCCCCATGCTGCCCTACTACCCTCCACCATGGGCCTCGGCTTGCTCTCTGACAAATCAGGCCATGGCCACTTGGACTGGGGCATGGAATGGGAGTGGAGATAGCCAAGCTGCCTGGTCTGCCGGCCCTGGCCTGACAGCCTGACAGCCTGCAGGGCCGCCTTTACAATCCGCCACCCGCCACTCTGGGGTCTGAGGAATGGAGTAGGGCTGCCTGTGGAAGGCAATGGCCCTGGCCCAGTCCAGATGGGCTACAAGCATCATCTGTGCTTCACCGGAACTAGGCTGATGAGCCCAGAATCATGTAGGGAAGGGGAAAAGTGGAGGCAGAGGCGAGGTCGGAGGCCACAGACCCGAGGCTGGAGACTGCCAGGGCCACTGGGCAGAACTGGGGTTCTATACAGGAAAAAGGCAGAGGGGCCCGGGCACATCATTTAAGCCTAACCTCCCCAGTTCTCCCCAAGCTCTGCTTCTAAGGACCTTGCAGTGTGACCTCTCATAGGTCCCTACCCTATGCTGGGCCTCAGTTTCCCCATGTGTAAAGTGAATAGGTCACAGCTTTGGTAAGCTGATGCTATGGCCTTCTTCTGGGGCTGCTCCTGTAGAGGAAAGAGGAAGTCTCTCTTCTCCCCCATCCATGGGCAGGACCTATCCACTGCTACCAACTACCCTCTCAAAGAAAGCACAACCTCTCCCAGCCCTGCTGCAGTCAAATTAAAGTCTTCCCCAAGTATCTCTATGGCTTTTTAACAAGGAATTACTTGAACACTCGTGTGTGTGTGTAGACTAGCAGTGTTAATCCTGAGAGTATCAGGTCTACACTAGTTGAATCAGAAAAGGCAACCTGCAATTTTGGTCAAATGAGCCGTGCTTACATATTCAGAGTCCTACCAAGTCATCAGTCACCAGGAAGGCTGCCAGCTCCCTAAGCACCTCGAGGGCTGTGTGAAAATCAGTGATGTCAATTTAAAGCTTGTTCCTGGAGCTCTCTTTAGAACGTGAGCTTGGCAAACTAGTCTTTGCTATGTGTCAGTCACCTAGGCCTGGGCCCCACACCTGCCTGCCCTTAACTACTTCTCCAGCCACTGGAGGTGTTGTCCAACTGCAAGTGTAGCTTTCCACGGTCAGCGCCCAGCATGTATTAAGTGATCAAAAGTGAAGGGAGGGTGACTAAGTAAACAGAAACTGCCTTCACCCACAATCTGTCTCACCACGGTGCTTCCAGCTTTCCAGAGATTGTGGAGAGTGACAAGACCAGGGGAAAATGCCCATGAGTAGTAACCCCAGACACCCTGCAAGCCAGCAGAGGCCAGAGCCCCGTAGGCTGGTGGGCTGTCAAATTAACGTCTCTCCATTGCCCTGGCTGCAACTGATCGTGTTCCTGGCTTTCCACACCTCTACCCAGACATGCACAGGTGGACCTTTCAGCAGACATTCCCAGGAAGGTGGAATGTAGCCCCAACAGTGGCCCTGGCCCCATTTGGTAGGCCCAGCCTCCATACCACAAAGGTCCCATCAAGGCTGATGAGTTCATAGTAGGTGGGGGGAGGGGGGGGCGGGAGGGCACTTATGCTCCTCCTCCTTGTCTCTGGGCTCCTGGTTCCATGTGCCTTCCTTTCACAAGTGCCCCCATGTTGGCTGGGACTCTGGAGGCAGGGTCCCTCAAGCAGCAGTGGGCTCCTTGCTAATGGGATTAGGAGTGGGGTCCGAGGAGAAGCCCCCCCAGACTGGGCCCCAATGAGCTGAGGGCCTAGAGGGGCTGTTGGTGCATTTCAGGGACACAACTGGCAGAGCCTGGCTGGGGCAATAAGAAGCCACTGATAATCCAAGAGCTGGAAACAATCAAGTCCTGGCTCATTTTTAGCCAGAGCAGTGTGAGCTGTGTGGAAAGCATGCACGATAAGGGGTAGCCACAGCTCTCCATCAGACCATTTTTAAGACTTCTGCTTATGACTGGGTGGACACAGCAGTACTGTCCCTCCTGATGGCAGTGCCCTGTTGCCGGACATGGCACTGCTGCCCACTGCCAGGACACCAACTCCATAAGTGTAAATGGGGGGAAGAGACAACCAGTTGCTGACTACTCAGTACCTACCCCCTACCCAGGCATGGAGCTCTGAAGCTTATGCAATCTGGGGGACCCCCTGTGATAAAGAGAACATAAGGTAAAAAGCACAGAATTAGATACCAGGTCTTGGATGGTCTAAAGGATGAGTCTTAAGGCTTAGGCACAAGGAGACAACGCATCAATGAAATGGCAACAGGCCTTAGACCATGGCAGGAATTCCCTGCAGAGAAACCCGGCAGCCGTTTATGGGGGAGAATCCAGAGACACCTGGTTCGTCCTGAGCCTCTTGGAGGTCACATGCTTACTGAGGAAGCACAGTTTAGCTGCAGAGCGCCAGCTTCTGGCCCTGAAATTCAGTAATGCACTAAATGTACCCACCTGGTCAGCAGGTTTTAGAGCCAGGCTGTTTTGAGCTCTGATGCCACAGAAGCGGAGGTTGGGAGGGGACAAGGGACAAGGAGCATCAGGTGAGTCCAGAGACCTTCTACAGGGGCTAGGTTCTTTTTTTATTCCAGCTTTATTGAGGTATGATTGACAAATAAAAATTTTATGTATTTAGGTTAGACAATGTGCTTTTTTAAAAAGTCTACCAGAGGATGATTTAACGTAAGTATACATTATGAAATGATTTAGGTCCTCTTTTTTCAAAATTGAAGTAAAATGCACAGAGCATGACATATGCCCTTGTTAAGTGTACAGTTCAGTGGCATTTACTACATTCATGATGCTGGGTGATCAAATGGGGAGAGGAAGGCCTCCTTTACAAATTTGTTATAAGGATCACATGAGCTTAGAAATGTAAAATGAGCATAGTGCCCAGCATGGTGTACATACCAAATAAATATTCTCTCTCCTTCCACTCTTGAAAATGCAAACACATTCTTGGTGGTCCTAAAATAGTCTTTAACATGGTTTACTCAGCAGCATTTGCCATTCAAGGCAGATCTGCCTTTACTCATTGGCTGCACTCCTGGACAGCTGTGTGCAAGGCTAATTTTTGTAAACCAGATCGTAATAAAATGCAACAAGAATTTGCTATTGAAAGGAAATCCTCAGCCCATCCTTTTATGAAGTGAAAGATCCCTTATCCAAACTTACCCTTTTTTTAGGGTGTACACTTGGGAATATATTGGCCTTTCTTGTAATGAATTCTCCTTGGATTTTGCCCACACAGGCTGATTCCCACAGTGGCAAAGCCCACGGCAACAGGAGTAGGTTGCACATTGAAAATACTGACAATCGAAAGGTATTTCGTTCACTATATGTGGAAAGTGTCTGTGATTGCATCCTGAAATGTCTCATATAACCTGAAAAATTTGCCGAGCCTGTGTGTGTGTGTTCAAGAGAGAGAGTGAGCGAGCAAGCAAGAAGGAGAGAGAGAGAGAGAGAGAGAGATGGTGGTGGTGGTGCTGGTAGAGATGCTGGTGATAGTAATGGTGGTGGTGATAATGGTGGTAGTGGTTGTGGCAGTAATGAAAGTGGTAGGAGTGGTACTGATGGAGGTGGTGGTGGTGGTAGAAATGGTGATGGCGCTGGAGGAAGTGATAGCGATGGTAGTGATGGTGGTAGAGATGGTGGTGAGGCGGGGATGGCAGAGGAGGTGGTGATGGTGGTGATGATGGAGGAAGTCACAGAGGTGGAGGTGATGGTGGTGATGACAGAAGCGAAGGAGGGCACTTGTGGTGGAGGTGGAAATGGAGATGTAGTGGAAATGAGGGTGGTGATGGTGGTGGCAGAGGCGGTGCTGGTGAGCAGGGGCTGTTCCCAAAGTGTATTTCCTTCTTGCTATACCCCCTGTAAGACGCTCCACGGACTGGCCAAAGGGAGAAGCCTCTGAACGTGGTGTTAACAGAAACCTCAGAACTGCGTTCTCATAGTCATTCGTGATTATCTTTTTCTCACCTGGAAAACTGAGGCTGAATTACTGGTGAAAATATAGGGCATTTTTGTTTATTAAAATACTGCCAATAAAGTAATTTTACGTCAGATTTAACTGCAGGAAAGGGCAAGGCATTTCTAAGTTCCTTAGCTGTCATGTGGCTAAAAGAATAGGATGGACAGCAGTTAGCTACTGTACACGGAGCTCCTTGAAGCCATATATTCAGAAAGCAGATGTTGGGTGTAAGTGTTTGGGGGTTGGCTTCCTGGAATTATTTTATACCAGCCAAGTTAATTGTTCTAAACCCCAAAGGCTTGACTTGAAGGAGAAAAGAGACAAGAAAATGTTCAACTTTTCTGACAGTGTCCCATAGGCAGCCTTAACACCAGACAACTTCAGTGCTTGAAGCTTATTCTAGAAAAAGAGGCACCTAGAGAGAGTGGCCCTGGGCTTCTATCCACTCTAGAGATGAAGGCTTCTAACTGTACAAAGCAGAGCTCTCTAGCGGGTCCAGAATGGAAATCTTCCCAGAATGAGCATAAACCAGGGAGAGATGTGGTGAGCCAGCTGGAGAAGGAGCTGGAATTCTAGTGGGACAGACAGTAAGTGAACAACAAGAACAAAGTGTGAGCAGTGTTGTCCAGAGGATGCACAGAAGAAAGAGTGACATGACAGAGCAGCCAGGTGACTCCTCTGAGGAGGAGACATTTGAATGGCCATCTAAGTGCAGGCCTCCCGGAAGGAGGGCAGAAGCGAGAAGGCCCTGAGGGGAAAGCCCTTGGCATGGTCCTGGGACAGACAGGTGGTCAGTGTGCTTGGTGCACGGTGAGCCAGGGAAGCAGCCATGAGCTCATGTAGGGCTTTGCAGGCCATGAGAAGGGGGTGCTGTAACTTGTCTGCAGTGGGACACCACTGGCAGGGGGGTTAGTTAAGCAGAAGAATGACTGGCTCTACCTGTTCATAAAAGGTCTCTCTGGATGATGATGGGAGAGGGAGAAATGGATGCTGCAGGAAGAATGAGGACTCTGGAGAAGAGAAAGGACGTGGAGAGGGGAGTCAAGCCAGCTCTGGCATAGGAGAGGGAGCAGAACACTTGGGGAGGTATTAGGATCAGTGATTCTCCCTCAAGTGGTACAGAAGGGAGTACTCACCTATTAGGGGAAATTACGGCCTCTGACAAAAGTGAACCAAAGCCCAGTAACCTAGATCAGGGGATGGCAAAGTTGTTCTGTAAAGGCCCAAAAAGTAAGTATCTTAGGCTGTGCAGGCCATGTAGTCTCTGTTGCAGCTTTGTAGTAGACAGTATGTCAATGACTGGGTATGGCTATGGACTAATAAAACTTTATTGACAAAAACAGGCTGCAGGCCGAAATTAGCGTTGCCATGGTCTGGCGTTTGCCAACCCTTGACTGACCTACAGTATGAGCTCAGCATCTTGCCCAAGGGAAATGAGTTCTTTCCAAATTGCCCTCCTCACCTGTACGGGGCCACCTAGGTCAACTGATCACCAGAGAGTGGCAGACAACACTGTGGGAGCTGGAAAGCTTCAAGATTTTTACCACCGTACAAGCTAGGTGACCATCCCTGACCTGGGCAAGGTAAGCGGCAGTCCCAGATGCCATGTTTCACCTTCACTGATGCCATTCATACCCTGGCGTGCCTGTTGGAGGGCGCTCTGCGGGTTCTGGTGGAAGGACGGAGCACCGCCTCCAGAAGGCTCATCCGCCTTTGTATGCTCTTGAGCAATCCACCTCCAGTCCGGGAGATTAAACCACACCGTCCTCCCTCAGGCCTTCAAGGGGCTCTCTGTTAATACAGCCTCACATTTCACCCCTTCCACTCCCAGCCTGGGGGCTCTGGCCAACCTCAAGGGCACCATGTTAGGTCTGAGCATTTTCTGCTTCCACAGGGCAGGGGCTGTTTCCTCCTCATCTCTGTAGCCCCAGAGCACCCGGTCTCGTGACAGGGCTCAGCTGGCATCTGCAGATTTGAATTAAACATTGGAGCAAAAGGTTTCCTGCAAATTATGCTGCTCTTCCCATTTCTAGCACAAGGCCAAGGGACAACCACTTGTCAGAAACTGTGAGGAATTCACTGACTGGCCTAATGACCTTGGACACGCCCCTTCTCCTTTGTGTATCCTTGGCCTTGTGTTCTACAAAGGGGGTGGCCTGCCCGATTCCTAAGGGACCTTCTGGCCAAGAGGAACGGCAGCCACTGCTTATTGAGCGTTTACTATGTGCCAGGTACCGAGCCATGGGCGGAGGGACCTCAGAGCAGGAAGTGTCAGGGTCGTGGGAGTGCCGCCGCTGGCTGACAGCCTTGGGGAGCAACCGAACTGGAGAAGCAGCTCTGTATGGGGAATCAGGATAGTGATTGAGCCCCACAGCCCTGGAGGGAGGCAGACAAGGGTACATGTGTGCTGAGGGGCAAGCGGGCAGGAGGGTTGGGTAGAGGCAGCGTGGCTCATGCCTGGCTTTCTAACTTTAGTACTGTGGGGGTGGGGGATCTAGTGCGAGGGGAGGAGGGAGATGAGGAAGAGAAAGGAAAGGCAGGAAGGAAGGGGAGGAGGAGGAAAGGCAAAGTGGGAGGAGGGATGGCTTTGACAAATTCTTCTGTCAACTGCTGAAATCAACATCTGTAGCCTGAACCTGAGAAGCACATGCTCTGCTCCCCCTCCACCCCAAGGCCTGCAGCTCGGCACTCCCAGGGCAGCTTATGACCTAAATACCTGACTGCAGGCACAGTCACACTTTCTGTAGCTGGGGATTTTCAGCGAAAGCAAGAGGTCTCGGCTGGCACAGGCCAGCCCTGAGTTTGGAGAGCCCCCAGCCTGCCTCTCCAGGGCTAGCCCCGTGGTTTGCATATCTGCCAGAGCAGGTAGTGTCTGAGCTTCACCTCAGCTAGACTCTATTGCCACCCCAACCTGGGGTCCACGGGTATCCCCACGTTCCTCCCTGGGGAGCCCAAGCTCCAGACACCTGTCACCTTGGGCCTAATGTCAAGGACGCTAGGGGCAGGGGTCAGGCAATAATGCAGACAAGGCCCGTGTGGGCTCGTGGAAGTCCAGAAATAGGCAGTGCCAAGCTCCCAGATGCCAGGGGAAGCCAGCTGCCAAATGGAGCTCCCCTCCTCTCCCAGCATCCTCCCTTCAACCAGACTACGGTTTTCAGGTCACTGGCTTGCTGAACTGGGCTACCGGGGCAGGACTCGGATGCAGAGCCCAGCAGTGTCCTGCAAGCTGAGCAGCGCTCAGCCCTTCCAGAAAAGATCCATCTGAAGGCAAGGCCTCTGCCTGGCGGCCCGCCCTGGTTGGGTGTCTGGAACAGAAAAGGGGCCTTACTGCAGGAGAAGGAGGAGGGAGAGAAGGGAGCGAACAGCTGCGAGCTCCATGGGGCGGATCCCCAAAATAGAAAGGCGCATATGCACTGCAGGCCTTGACCCAGAATGCTCAGAGCTACACCATAAATCCAGCTCTCCTCGGTGCAGTGGGGCTGCTGATGAGACTGAGATTCTCTCAGGGGGCCTGTGTGTTTATACCTGAGCTCCAAGGACACGTGTTCCCCATCGCCCTTGTGAGCTAGTGCCAATCTCTGATCATGAAAAAAGTGCTAACAGCAGTAGTACCCTGTGAGGCTCCTACCACGTTCATAACTGCAGCTGGTTCACTGTTGTCCCAGAGACCCAGAAGTGGGCAGAGGGCAGATTGTTCACTCTGTTTTACTAGTGCAGCCACTGAAGCTCAGAGACTTGTGCAAGATCTCAGTAGGTGTCGGGGACAGCACTGCTTCCCGGCTGAGCGGGTCCTTGACCACCTGGTTCCTGGGGCCAGACCTGTACCTGTGACATGCGTACCGTCTGTGTGACAGAGGGGACACGGGACTTCCTCTTCAGGCTTCCAAGAGGGCTCTTTGGAGAACTCAGCCCAGCCCCCAGTGGGGCTTTTCATCAGCCTGGGCTGCCTCTGCCGCTGGACTGGAATGTCCAGGCAATCTGGCCCGTTTTGCCCGCCTGCAGGAGGCCCTAAATGTCTGAGCTACTCATCTGGGAATGGGAAGCAGCAGAGGAGGAGGAGCCGGGGAGTCAGAGTGCCTGGGTTGAGATCTGAATTCCCAACCTACTGACTGTGTAGCGCTTGGAATGTCCCTGTCTCCTCTGAGCCTCAGCCTCCTCAACAGTGAAGTGGGAACATTAATCGCCATGTCACAGGAGGAGAGGAGCTGACATACACAAAGTGGCTCCTCCCAGCTCGACAGCAGGGCAGATTTGTCCCAGTGGAGGGTCTAGCCCAGGGCCAGGCACACAGTAGGTCCATGAATAATGTCATGGAAGGCCAGAGATAGACAGGCCCTCTGACCTCAAGAGGAAAGGGACTTGCTCAAGATCTCGCAGAGCGCTAGCTACAGCCCTGGGGTCAACTTCAAGGTCTCCTTACTGAGTTCCATGCTGTTTTTGCAGGGCAAAGCATGTGCCTCCGAAGATGATGGACACAAATCCTCATTCCAATCACACGTCATGGCAGGAGGTGAACAGACCTCCACCTGCTTGGTTTTGGTCATACTGTGGGTGGAAAGCAAGCTGCCACTCAAATGAAGACCCTTGATGTAGCTTCCCACCTTCTTAATGGGTATCTTTCTGCAAGTCACTGGATTTCTCAGACCTTAGTGTCTTCATCCATAAGGAAGGGGAATATCTGGTGAGTTCAAAAGGAATACCGTTCCTGCCAACCACTGTAATCTATAAAGTGAGCCATTTATTGTCATTCAATGACAAAATGCAGATGAGGAGCAAAGAGCTGTGTCTCCTTCCTTCTCCAGCTGTATGGCTAATGCCCTTAACACCCCCATTTTGTCTGGAGCTGCCTTAAGAATACAGAGCTGGGGAATCTTTGCAACTTGCTGTGGGGTATCGACTGAGACAGAGACAACATGTGACATACATACTGAGTCCCAGTTCCACACAGGCTCCGTAGCACTGCCATCTGCAGTGCTAATGTTGAGAGATTATCACACCAGTAATCAATCGGCCCACCCATCCGAGGGAGGAATGGAGATCCTACCTTCAATGGGAAGGGCCAAAGGTTCTGGTCCTGTTCAAACTCCACATGTGGACTGCAGAGACTGAGGGCCTTATTAGTCACCTTGGGCAGGTGCCCAAATGTTCAAAAGGTGACACTCCCCTTTCTCCCGATCACATGCTGCTGAATGAATGAGCAACTGTTGAAGAGGTACTTGCATGGATGTGATTTCTCATGAGGGCTACTCCTGCCTGACACGTGCTCTGTCCTGCTCTGTGGCCTTCCATGTGCTTTAGAGCTAAGAGACAGTGGAGTACAGGGGCAATGATGGCCGGCTCTGAGCTCTGCCACTTGTTAGCTCTGTGGCTTTGGCTTAACCTCTCTGAGCCTCAGCTTCCTGGAGATAGCCTGTTTATCCCAGGGTTACCCTAAGGATTACAGGAGACAGTGCCCCTCCCCCAAATGCTTAGCAAGTGCCCGACACCTAGTCAGTGCTCAATTAAAGGTGGTTATTCTTTCTCTTGGTTCATTTGACCTTTGTTGTCAGGGAGGGCAAAGGATGCAACAGAGCCCCATAGTTAGCAGCAGAAGCAAGACCAGAATCCAGGAGTCCTGTGCCCTGGTCTTTGGCCAAGAATAATCGTCACAGCAGAGGTACATTTTCCTGAGAGGAGGCTCCCAATTATTCCCATGGAAATCCCAGGGCTTTTGAAAAGCACTCTCCCTTTGGGAATGGTATAATTTTATTAACAGATCGTGACTTGCAACATGCTTCTTTTTGTTGTTAGTTTGTTTTTAGGGAAAGGACAGGAGAACCAGGCTGCTGAGACCCTCTGCATGTGCAGCAGAGCTCCACTTAGCACCGGGATCTGCCTGAGGCAGCAGACACTGAGCAGCCCCCAAAATTACCAAGGGCTGTGCTGGCTGGGGCCTGGCCAGGCTCTGCTCTACCTGTCGGGCCCAGCCAGAGAAGTGGGCTTCCTCAACAGGGACTAACTGCATCTTCCAAGTGGGTTTTACTGTGGAAAGGACTCGACCCATGTGAGAGAGTTGCTTCTGGAGCCTGAGGCATGCTTTTTGGACCTCGGGTGGGGCAAATCCTTGGTCTTCCAGGACAGTTTGGAGTTTCAGAAATAGGTCACCCAGAGCCAAGGGCAGAGAAGAGGGAGAACAGCTGATTTTGATGAAGTCCGAGGTGTGACTCTGAAGCAATGAATTTGAGTTTTGGGCAAGGCTGACAAAGGGCCCTAAAGGCCATCTGCTCAGACAGGCCCAGCCTGGCAAGCAATGGCAGCTTCTCCTGAGAGCACCCCAGGATCTATGCTAAGAAAGACCCTTTTGGCATTGACATCTACACCAATTGAAATCAAAGCAGTTAATTCACAAGTCACACTTTTAAGAAGGGTGCTGGAGGGGTGCGTGAGCAGACGAAGAGGACCCTTGTTCTCCTGGGACCAGCAGGAAGCATGACACAAACAGCTCAGAAGGCACACGGAGACGGGCCATGGGCTCTGGTTTCGTTACCCAGAGGTTTTCCTACACTGACTCAGTTGTTGATCATAAAAGAGAAGCAAGTAAAAAGGGTACCGAGATGGAGGTTAGAAACTGCCTTCTAGAGGATGCCTGACCAAAAGGTGGGCAACTGGGAGGACAGGCTGCCAGCCAAGTCATCGCTCTGTCTCCGCCATCCCCTCTGACCACCATCTCTGTGAGAGTTGGAACTCCAGTAAACAAAGTTTTGTAAATGTCTACATACTCAGCTTAATACCGCATTCTCAATACATCTTTGGTGGTAGACAATGAGGGAAAAAAGAGAAGTGAGATTTCAACACTCTCCCCCCACACCTGTGCACACCCTAGAATTCTAAACTAAAGGAAGGTGACCTGCTGAAAGTGGACTGCCCTCAGGAGTGGAGAAGTCAGGCCCTTTAGTTATGTGAAATGACATTACCTCAGAGCCCGGAGCTCCCAGCTCTCTGATCAGGAAGGAAGCAGACCCGCGGTTCTATAAGGCCATTTCCTCTCTGCTCTATTAATTTAGAGATTAAGCAGGCCAGTCCTCTGTGGACCTAATACATTGAGATAACAGCCATTGTGTTGGCTGCAACTCCTACTAATGCAGATAGTCCTGGTAGGCTGGTGATGCGGCAGGCTCTTACTGTCAAACCCAACTAACCGAAGGCTCTCATGGCCCTTCCGTCATCCTGGCTCCTAGAACTACCACTGGAGCCCCTAACCCGGTTTCAGACACATTTAAGATGCCTGCCTTCCAAGGGAGGAAAGTCAAAATTGATCAGATAGAGTTTTTACAAGGACACCAGGGCCAGTGAGTTAAACGGGCACCTCTGCGTGCGCTATGCGCTGGCTTCCTGTTCTCAGCGGGGCTAGGAAGCTAACACAATGTCATTCCCACATTCCTGGTTTCTGTTCAGAGAAAAAGTAACCTTTCTTCCCTCTCACCCTTCCTCTCTTTCTAGTTAAAGGGCTACAAGGGCAGAGATGACTGGACTGGGAATCCAGATGGAAACTGGGGCTGTATCCCCTGCTCTTCCAGAAACTCACAAGGGAGCAAGGTCAGCTCATCTCCTAGGTCAGATTCTAGTTCCCCACGGTTTGGGTCGGTTTCCTGCCACCAAGTTTGCACAGAGAATTGCAATAACACATCTTATGTTCAAGTTTAAGATTAGAAGCATTCAATACCCCCCTCCCCCCGATAGCCCATTGTCTGACCGATTCCTGGAGCTTTCTGGGCTCCTGACGATTTCCCACCATGGCGAAATGGGGAAGCATGCTCTTGATTACAAGCCGGCTTTTCCAGTCATCCATTGTTTGACCTGCAATTTTATTCTTGACTCTCCAAGGCGCTTCCCAAACGACCTAGACACAGGGCTTAAGGAGACAAAAAGTACACTGTCTATCAGATCCGAAGATGAGACCATCGACCCCGTGAATCAGACTCACTCTGAGGACAGGTCTGGGTGGACTGAGCCGCATTCCTTTTCCTGTCTCTCCCCACACCGCACCCCCTCCCTGAGCCCCTCCCAGCCCCAGGGATGAGGGGCGCTTCTGTGCCGCAGTTGGCTGGGATGAGATGGCCGTCCCTGGCCACAGGGCAGAGCACTTTACTGGAGAGCTGAGGGATGGGTGGAGAAGCAGCCTGGGTGACTAAGACAACACTGAGCTGAAAGGCAGGGAATGTGGGTCCTAGGTCTGGCTTTGCTTTTGTGTGGAATGCAGTGGGGCCTGGGGAAAGGCTCTTCTGTTCTCTGACACAGTTTTCTGATATGAAAACCATGGCGCTTGGGTCAGGAGATGGTTGCTGGCCCCTTCAGCGGTACTAGGGTAAGCTTTATGGTCCACAGATGGAGCAGCTCCCAGCTCTGGCTCCGTTTGCACCCAGCCAAGTGGGCTGACTAACAGTGCATAATCCAACTGTCCGTGGGCGGAAGCAACGGATGTCAGAAGGGGCTCATGAAATCCCAGTGCTCTGGCTTACAAACCTCACCGAGCAGGCTGTGATCGTGACTACCCCACCGTATGCCCTCCGTGACAGATGAGCAGACGCATGCAAACATGCAAACCCAGGTAAAGCTGGTTTTTTTTTTTTTCATTTTGCTTTTATTTTTCATTTCTTTTTGTTTTTTCATGATGTAGACATGCAGTAAGAGCTTCACGAAAGCAGTCGTGCATGAGGGATGCTCCCCTCATTAAATCTCCTTTGCAGGACAATATCAGGCTCGAAAATTTCTATGTCCAGACTTCTGCCTCTGGAAAAACGGAGGTACTTTTCCTATTCTCCCACTGAGTACAACTGACACTTGTGGACATTCTGTGTAACACAAACCAAAGAAGACCGTGAAAAGTGGAGAGAAGGTGGCAGCCTGGCTAGGGACCTTGGAACCTGACGCACAACACCGAGGTGAGCCCCTTGGGTTTCCTTGGGGCCTCGTACATCTCAGATATGGGCCTGAAGAAGCAGGCGACCCAAAAAGGCCCCAACAAAAGCCTGATCTCTTTAAGCAGAGGACCAGGAAAAGGGAAGCCTACCAAGACAGAAAACTGCTATAAAGGAACCTCTGTAATTCAGCTGAACACCACAGAGAAAAGTGTGGTCCCACCGCATTCCACCAGCAAAGGCCAGGTGGGGTATGGTGGTCATGACTCTTCTCTCCCTGTCCCCACCAGGGTGGCATCAGAGGAGTTCTAATAGAGAGGACCATTGCCCTGGTACAGTGGTAATGAGTCTCCATCCCATCCCTGCCACTGTCAGTGGAGACCACATGGGGAACAGTCCTGAGGCACTCCCACCTATCCCAGTCAGGATGCTATCAGTGGAAGCCTGGTGGACATCTGGAACTACCACCATTTCCCAGCAGTAATAGGAAGCCCCAGCCTTCCTGGTGTCAATGAAGTCTAAGTAGGGAAGCTGGACTTCAATGCCCACAGGGCAGAAATGCGATTTTGTCCCCCCTTCCCTTTGGAGCACGTGAAACTAAGCTTCAGGTATGCAAGGGCAATCAACACGTTATCAGATGAGGGAAAACTAAGAGGAGTTGTTAAGAACAGACCTCTCCTGGGAGCAGGGATAAAGGAAGTTCTTTAAGCAGAAGAGAAATGATAAAAGAAGGAATTTTGGACATCGCTAAGGAAGAAAGAATAAAAAGAGAAAAAATAATATCAGTAAATATAATACTTTCCTTTTCCTCTCAAGTTTTCTAAGTCATGTTTGATGGTTTGAAGCACCAATTATAATACTGCATGCTGTGGTTCTAAATGTATGTGCAAGAAATATTTAACAATTACATTATAAACAGAGGCAGGTAAAGAGGTGGAAATCGGTAGTGTTTCTATACTTCACTCAAACTGGTTAAATGTTGACACCAGCAGACCATCATAAGTCACGTACAAACAATATAATACCTACAGCAGCCATTCCAAGCAGTGTACAAAAAGGTACGTGCACAAACACGACATGAATCCTCACATGGAATTCTAAAAGATGTTCAGGTAACCCACAGGAAGTCAGGGCAAATATAATGGAGAAACAAAAACAGACAACAAACAAAAACCAGGTAAGCTGGCAGAATTAAGCACTAACTTATGAATAAGTGAAAATAATCTACATATACCAATTAAAGGACAGACCGATGCAGTGAAAAAAACACGACCCACCTACATGCTATCTGTAAGATGCTTACCTCAAACATAATGGTATGGGTCAGTTGAAAGGGAAAGGATGGAAAATAATATATCCTGCAAATGTTAATAAAAAATACTATCAGGGGTAGCTCTAGTAATAGCAGAAAAAGTAAACTTCAGAATAAAAAAAAATTACCAGGGACAGGGAGGAGCATTACACAACGATAAAAGGATCAATACACCAAGAAGACACAGTAATCCTTCTAACACTGATGTTCATAGCAGCATCACTCATGATAACCAAAAGGTGGAAACAACTCAAATGTGCACTGATGTATACATGGAAAAACAAAATTCTGGCATGTCCATACTATGGGCTGTTATTCACTCCATGTAAAGGAATGAAGTACTGACGCATGCTACGACAAGGTGGGCGCACCTTCACAACATTAGGTTAAGTGAAAGGAGCCAGTCACAAAAGGCCACATATTGCATGATTCCATTTACATGAAATGTCCAGAATAAGCAAATACGCAAAGACAGAAAGCAGATTGGTGATTGTCCTGGGAATGTGGGGAGGGGAGAATGGGGAATAACTGCTTAATGAGTATGGGATTTTATGTGGTGGGGGTGACATAAATGCTTACTAGGAACTAGATAGAGGTGATGGTTTAGTACATTTGTGAATGTATTAAATGCCACTGAATTGTGCAAGTTTCACCTTTATGAAAAAAAATAGCACCAATACCAAATACTGGCAGCAGTGGGAGAAATTGAATCACTCACACAGCGCTGGAGGGAATGAAAAATGGCACAGCCACCCTGTAAAACCGGTAGTTTCTTTAAAAACTAAATCTGCAACTACCACTATATGACCCAGAAACTACATCCCTGGGTATTTATCCCAGAGGAATGAAAACCTGTGTTCAATACAAAAACTTGCGAACAAGTGTTTATAGTACCTCTGTTCATAATAGCCCCAAACTGGAAATGACCCAGAAATCCTTCAGTGGATGAATGGTTAAGCAAACTGGTACATGTATACCACGGGATACTGCTCAGCAATAAAAATGACCATTGATACATACAATGACCTGGATTAATCTGCAGAGATCTATGCTGAGTGGAAAAAAGCAATCCCCCAAATTTATATACTGTGTGATTCCATTTACATCGGACTCTTGAAATGACAACACCATAGAAATGGACTGATCAGGAGTTGCTAAGGATTAAGGAAGGGTTGGGTGTAGGAAGGAAGTGGATGTGTCCATAAATGGGCAACATAAGGGATATGTATGGTGATGGAAAGGCTCTGTACCTTCACTGTTCCAACGTCAGCATCCCAGTTGTGATATTGTACTACAGTTTTGCAGAATGTTATCATTAGGGGAAGCTGGCCTAAGGGCACATAGGATCTATTTGCATTATTTCTTACAACTGCATGTGAATCTATAATTATCTCAAGACAAAAGAAAATTCAATTAAAATCATATGACTCTATCATTTGCTACAGAAAAGTACTTCACAAAAATCCACACCCATTCACGATAAAAACTCTCATAAAGCCAGGAACAGAGAGGAACTTCCTCACCTTGATAAAGAACCTCTACAGTAAACCTAAGCTAACATCACAATGACTGA
Organism: Smutsia gigantea; assembly: GCA_032199065.1. NCBI lineage: Eukaryota > Metazoa > Chordata > Mammalia > Pholidota > Manidae > Smutsia > Smutsia gigantea. The sequence continues at coordinate 20,635 of JAVSCE010014406.1, read as the reverse complement.
AGACCGAATGCTTCCAAGATTGTTAAGAAGGCAAGGAAGGATGTCTGCTCTCCTCACGGCTTGTATCAAATCAACATGTAACACCTTAATATTGTACGTCAAATACATCACAATTTAAAACAAACAAATAAAAACCAAAAACATCATCCTGGAAATTCTAGCTAGTTCATTAAGCCAAGAAAATGAAATAAAAGGCACATTAGAAAAGAAGTAAAACTATCTCTTTTTGTAGTTGATGTAACTATGTGGAAAATCTTTAGAAATTTATAAAATAACGCCTAGAACTAATGTGTGAGTTCTCAGGATAGAGGCACACCTCCTTTTATTGTGCTTTGCTTTATTGTGGACAATGCATTTTTTAAGAAATTGAGGGTATATGACAACCCTGCAGGTTGAGAGCACATCTACTGGCACCATTTTTCCAACAGCATTTGCTCAGTTCGTGTCTCTGTAATTCTCATGGTATTTCAAAGTTTTTCATTATTGTCATATTTGTTATGGTGACCTGTGATCAGCGAACTTTGATGTTACTATTGTAAATATTTTGGGGGTTCATGAACTGCTCACATTAAGACAAAAAAACTTAATCAATAAACGTTGTGTGTGTTCTGACTGCACCACCAATCAGTCCATCCTTCAACTCTCTCCCTCTCTCCTCAGGCCCCCTACCCGCTGGGACACAGCAATATTGAAATCAGGCCAATTAATAATGTTACAATGGCCTCTAAGAAAGTATCACATGCCTCTTACTTTAAATTAAAAGCTAGAAATGATTAAGTTTAATGAGAAAGGGCTTGTTAAAGCTGAGAAAGGCCAAAAGCTAGGCTTCTTGCACCAAACAGCTGAGTTGTGAATGTAAAGGAAAAGTTCTTGGGGGAAACTAAAAGTGCTCCTCCAGTGAACACACAAATATAAAGAAAGCAAAACAGCCTTATAGCTGATACAGAGAAAAATTTAAAGATCTGTACAGTTCAAATCAGCCACCACAATTGCGTAAACCAAAGCCTATTCTATAAAGGCTAAGGTTGGTGAGGAAGCTGCAGAAGAAAAGTTGGAAGCTAGCAGAGGTTGTTTCATGAGGTTTAAGGACAGAAGCCATCTCCATAACATCAAAGTGCAAGGGGAAGCAGCAAGTGCTCACGGAGAAGCTGCAGCAAGTGATTCAGATTATCTAGCTAAGATCACTGATGAAGGGGGCTACACTAAACACATTTTCTATGTGGACAAAACAGCCTCCTACTTGAAGAAGATGCCATCTAGGACTTTCATAGCTAGAAAGAAGTCAATGCTTGGCTTCAAACCTTCAAAACAGGATGACTGTCTCGTTAGGGGCTAGTGCAGCTGGTGACTTTAGGTTGAAGCCAGTGTTTGCTGACCATCCAAAAAACCCTAGGCCCTTAAAAATCATGCTAAATCTACTCTGCCTGTGCTCTAGAAATGGAACAACAAAGCCTGGATGACAGCACATCTGTTTACAACATGGTTTACGGAATATTTGAAGCCCACTGTTGACACCTATTGCTCAGAAAAAAAAGATTGCTGCTCATTGGCAATGCACCTTGGCAAGGCTCTGACAGAGATGGACAGAGATTCATGTTGTTCGGATGCCTGCTAACACTGCATCCATCCTGCAGCCTATGTATCAAGGAGTCATTTCAGCTTTTAGGTCTTATTATTTAAGAGATATGTTTAAGGCCGTAGCTGCCATAGATACTGATTTCTCTAATGGATCTAGGCAAAACCAACTGAAAAATTTCAGGAAAGGATACACCATTCTAGATGCCATTAAAAACATTCAAGATTCACAGGAAGGGGTCAAAACATCAACATGTAACAGGAGTTTGGAAGATGTTGGTGCCAACCCTCGTGGATGACTTTGAGGCTCAAGTTGAGAGGGGGAAGTCACTGCAGATGTGATGGAAATAGCAAAACAACTAGAAGTGGAGTGGTGCCTGAAGATGTGACTGAATTGCTGCACTTTCATGATCAAATTTCAATGGATGAGGACTTGCTTCTTATGGATGAGCAAAGAAAGTGGTGTCTTGAGAAGGAATCCATTCCTGGTAAAGATGCTGTGAAGACTGCTGAAATGACAACAAAGGATTTAGAGAGTATCACATGAGCTTAGCTGATAAAGCAGCAGCAGTGTATGAGAGGATTGACTCCAACTTTGAAAGAAGTTCTACTGTGGGTAAAATGCTATTAAACAGCATTGCATGCTACAGAGAAATCATTCGTGACAGGAACAGCCCATCGATGCAGCAAACTTCATTGTCTTCTTTTAAGAAATTGCCACAGCCATCTGAACATTCAGCAACTACCACTCTCATCAGTCAGCAGCCATCAACACCAAGGTAAGAAACGCCCCCCCACCCCCAGCAAAAAGATGATGCACCGAAAGCTCAAAGCTGGTTAGCATTTTTTAGCAATAAAGTATTTTTAATTAAGGTACATACATTGTTTTTAGACATAATGCTATTGCACGCTTCATAGACTATAAGTTTTATATGCACTGGAAAACCAAAAAAAAAAAATAACGTCATCTGACTTGCCTTATTGCAGTCATCTGGAACTGAATCTACAATATTGCTGAGATATGCCTATACAAGGATCAACATAAAAAAATCAATTGCATTTATATACAATGATAATGAATACATAGACCCTGGAGTTAAAAAACACAATACCATTTAACTATGGCTAAAAAAATTCTTCATTGAAAATCAAGCAAAACATGTACAGGACTTGCATGCTAGAAACTATACAGCACTGATGAAAGAAATCAAAGAAGATCTCAATGAATGGAGTGATATTCCGTGTTCCTAGATTGGAAGACTCAACACAGAAAAGATGTCAATTTTTTGCAAACTGATACACAGTTTTAACAAATTCCTATGAAAATCCCAGCAAGATTTTTTTTTGTAGATATAGACAAGATTACTGTCAAGTTTATATGGAAAGGCCATGGAAGTTGAAGAGCTGAAACCATTTTGACAAAGAAGAATAAAGTTGGAGGAATCAATCTACTTGGATTCAAGACTTACCATATGACTACGTTAACTGAGATTGCATGGTATTGGCAGAAGGACAGACACATACATCAACGGAACAGAATAGAGAACCAAGAAATAGACCCACACAGACATGCCAAACTGATGATCTTCAGCATAAGTGCCAAAAAGCAGTGCAGTGTGGTGCTGACAGCTTTGGGGACACGTGATTGTGGAGCAATTGAACATCAACAGGCAAAAAAGGAGCCTCAACCTCAACCTGATATTTTACACAAAATTTAACTCCAAATGGGATCACAGAGTTAATATTAAGATGTAAAACTATACACGTTTTCTTAAAAAGTAGGAGAAAATCTTCAGCCTATAGAGCTAGGCAAAAAGTTCTTTCTTAGACTTGACACCAAAAGCAAGACCCAAAAAAGGAAGTACTGATAAACCAGATCTTATCAAGAGTGAAATCTTTTGCTCTGTGAAAAACTCTGTGAAATGGATGAAGAAACATGGTACAGACCGGGAGAAAATCTTGGCAAACCTCTTATCTGATAAAGGACTAGTATCCAGAATAAATAAAGAATCTCAAAACAAACTATGTAATCAGAAAACGTGCAAAAGACATGAAAGACATACACTGAAGAGTTTCTACGGATGGCAAATAAGCACTCACAAAGATGTGCAACATTAGTAGCCATTAGAGAATTGCATATTAAAACTGCCATGAGATACCACTACATACCTATCAGAATGGCTAAAATAAACAGTGCCAACACCAAAAGCTGCTGAGAATTAGAGAAACTGGGTCACTCTTACATTGCTGGGGAGAATGTAAAATGGCACAACCACTGCATTGTTTGGTAGTTTCTTATAAAATGAAAACCTGCAAGGATCATATGATTCAGCAACTACTCTCTGGGACATTTATCCCAGAGAAATGGAAATGTGTGTCCACACAAAACCTGTAGCTGTATCAATTTCCCAGTGTTGACAGTGTGGAGCTGTTACATAAGATGCATCATTGGAGGACTCTATGTACCATGTTTGCAACTGCTTGTGAATCTATAAGTATTTCAAAATAAGAAGCTGCCTGTCCAGATCTTGGAAAGTGTTGCGTCTTCTTACTGCTTCTGGACATGTCCCATGTAGCATTCTTTTTTCAAGTAGTTTACTGAAGTTTGTACATTATTCTTTAAAAAACAATTCCCACCAAATCTTTCTTGAGTGTTTCAGAGGCCAAGTCCAAGGCCTCAGCTGTGACCTCACTGAAGTACTAGCATCTAGAGATACCCCGATGAAACAAAATGGCATATAATGTACAACGCGCCCAAATAAAAATGGAAAGAGGGACCTTATTTAGGGCTGAGGCTGTCAGTAACCCCCTGGCCCAGCATCTTGAGCCTGTGGGGAAGGAGGCCCAGATCTCATTTAAGGGCTGGCAACATAAAACCTGTCAGCACCAGACAAGCTACCCACTCAGCCCTAAAGAAAAAGAAAAAAATGACCACTTTTGGCTTTTGAACACTCCACTCCAGTGCAGTTCCACTGACTTCTTGCCATGTTCCTTTGTGGCTGCAGTAGCCAACGTGAAGAGGACAGGTTGGGGGTAGTGGCCAAGAGCTTCGTCAACTGAATAAGACTCCCTGGTCTGCAGTGGCAGCCCACTGGCCCAGCACCACGTCACCCCTTGGGTACGGGCCTGACCCAGAGCTGGGAGCGTGGCTGACGGAGGGGACACGGGTGAGAGTGCCTCCCCTGGAAACTGACTTTGTCTGCTCCGTGTCAGAAGGAGGCTCTCACCCTCAGCACAAGCAGCCTCTGGCCATGGGCTCGTTTGCTCTTTCCCTCTGGAGGAACGTGGGCCTGGGGCGAAGCTTTCTGCCCACAGAGGGGTGTTGCACCTTGCCCCGGAGGCCGGCGTGGGCTCCTCCTCGCCTGAGCTCCTGTGCTGGAAGCCTGTGCCCCTGGGCATGTTCCTCACCCAAGCCCAATCCACACCTGTAGATGAACCCCAAAGCCATCTGCCTCATGCACTTCAGATTTTAGCTTCACAGATGCACACGAATTCAACTTTGCCTATTTCATACTCTGTCCATGTTGGCTTTCAGACAGACAGCAAATGCCCCCATCCTTGAGTAAGCAGACGTCCCAGGGAGATGCTGTGCTCTGTGGCTTTGTAGCCTGCTCACATGGGGTGCATGGGAGGGCAAGGGGTATACTGACACCTCTGGTTCAGAGCAGAGGCCTGTGGACAGCCTGTCTTTCCCCCTCACATTATGAGCACACCCCTGGAAGCCCACAGCCACCCACACCGAGAAGCTACCTGGGTGACAGCAGCCCGAGCTGAAGGCATCCTTTACCTCCAGGGTTATCAGTGACTCATGCCTCCCCATGTCAGCCACAGCCTCCAGTACCTGCCTCTTGCTTCCCAGGCCTGGGGATTCTGCTAGACCCCTGCCGTCCATTTCAAACTGCCAGCTCGTTGCTGCCCGACTCCAGGCATGACAGAGGAAGAAAAGTCGGTAAACCGAAGGCAGTGGGCAGGGAAGAAAGGGACCGACCCTGAGGGACTGAAGAAGTCCCAGTCATCCGGCTCCCAGACCGGCCAAGTGACTCAAGAGAGAAACGACTAAGCAGGACGACCAGCCTTGGGCTTCGGAATGGGAGGTGGGAGGTGAGCCTCTCTGGGAGGTCAGGCCGGACGCCTCCCTCTGAGCTGCACCAGACATGGTGTCCCATTGGATGGGTAGGTTTTTGGTCAGGATAGAAGATATTTGATATTAAAACCCACATTTTTCAAGGGTGAAATTTAGACCCCAAAGCAAAAAAAAAAAAAAAAAAAAGCTGAAAGACCTCCGGGTTTTAAGTGGGCTTGCAGAGGAACTGAACACATCTAGTTTGGTGGAGGTCATGTTGACGGTAAAATAATTGAAATCTATTTACAAAAATGCACATTGGTGTGATGGGTGGAATTGTGCCGTTCCTCCCCAAATTCCTATGTTGAAGACCTAAGTGCCAATATTTCAGAATGTGACCTTATTTGGAAATAGGGTCACTGCAGATGTAATTAGTTCAGGTGAGGTCATATGGGAGAGGGGTGGCTCTCAGTCAGTGTGACTGGCATCCTTACACGAGGCGGAAGTGGGGGCACACGTGGAGAGAATGTCAGGTGAACACGGCGGTGATGCTGCCACAGGCCAGGAACCACCACGCCCTGGAAGAAAGGCCTAGAACACATCCTTCCCTGGTGCCTTCAGCGGGAGCACGGCCCTACCGACACCTTGATCTCAGACTTCTACCTTCCAGGACTGTTGAGAAAATAAATGTTGGGTATGCCACCCAGCCTGTGGAACTCTGTTCTGGCAGCCTGGGCAAACTCATACACTGGGGACAAAAATATTTCTACAGGCACAGTACAGATGGCAGTAAGGACTGTCCTGTGCCCACATCTGAGCTTCTGTACCAACTGACTGTTCTGCAGTACAGGATCATGTCTTAGCAGGCTGACTACGAGCTGGAGCTTCCAGAGCCCAGGGCAGGCTTTGGCTGTGGCACTTGAAGAGCACGGGCTCGGGACTCGGTACCCTTGTGCTAATGAATATACCCAGCACCTGGAAGCCAGGCCTCAGCGTACCCAGGTGGCTCTGTACTAGAGCACGCGACATGGGGCTTTGCTCACAGCGAACCCCTTACAAACTTCTGCAGGCAAAAGTGTGCTGGGGGGTGGCCCTGTGGGAGTGGAGAGGAAGCAGTGCGGAGGAGCCCCTCTGGGAAGACTCACGCGGGCTGATGGTTGGCTGTATACACACCAGGAGGCTCAGGCCACTCTACCTTCCAAGCTTCTAGCCTGGACGGAGCAAAGTGGCGCTGGGCTGCTGACATGTGACTATCATTCACAGCACTTTGGGCTCCAATCACAGCAGATTCCCCTGCTCTAAAAGGGCCTGGCTAGCAGTTAGTAGGTACTATCTGCCACTAACGATCTCAGTGTTAAGCTGGGCATGAGCCAAGTAGGACGCCCTGGTCCAGCAGGATCCAGACCTGGGAAAGGCAGGTAGTCGCAGGCTGGAGACAGGCAGGTCAAGGGTTAAGAAGGCTAGGTTTCAGATGTCAGTGCAGTCAGGGCTTTGGAGACCAATGACAGTCCCTGAAGCAGGAAGGCCAGCTTCTCAGTCATGGGTTCTGGGGCTCTGGGAAGCTGCTTAACCGTAGAGACTCAGTTTCCTCATGTATAACATGCAAAGTTCTATACAGAAACATAACCGCTACCACCAGGTGCCCACTATGAGCCAGGCATCTGGTTTGGCACTTTGCACACGACATTTCACTGGCTGCCTCCAACATTTGTACAGGTGCATATGAAGACCTCCCTTTGTGTCCCCGTCGCCCTTGGCAGGAAGCGCTTGCCTAGCATCTGGCTCCCCCTCTAGACTGTAAGCCCTGTGAGAGAAGGAAGCAAGCCATATATGTGGCTGCAGCTCCACAGAGCTTGGAGCACTCAGCAGGGAATCAGGAGCTGCTCGCTGCAGGGACCTGCAGAATGGATTCAAGTGTGGGTGGAGGTCTAGACTAGAATCCTCTGAAGGAGCCCCTCGGCCTAGAGCCTTAATGACTTGGTGTGTTGGAGCCCATGTGTCCTTGGGAATGCATAACATGTCCAATATTTCTGTGCATCTGCAAGTCTGCAAGAGCTGCAAGACATATAATTATGGCCTTGTGCTAATGAATATAGCAATATTCTAGAACACCACTTTCAGTTTTTAAAAGTTAACTTTAAAAGCCCAAAACGATGTGGAGAGACTGGAACACTAATATGTTGTTAGTGGGAGCAGAAAACAGTTTGGTGATTCCTGAACCAGTTAAACACAGAGTAGCTATGTGGTCCAGCAATTCCACTCTCAGGTATATATCCAAGAAAATTAGAAACATGTCCACACAAATACCTGTACCTGAATGTTCACAGCAGCACTATTCATAATTACCCAGGGGTGGAAGCAACCCAAATGTCCATCAACTGGTGAATGGATAAGCAAAGTGTGGTCTCTCCTTACAATGGAATATTATTCCTTCATAAAAAAGAATGAAGAGCTGAAACATGCCACAACATGGATGATCCTTGAAATCATTATGCAAGGTGAAAGGTGCCAGGCACAGAAGACCACACACATGTTGTGATTCCACTGATACGAAATGTCCGGAATAGACAAATCCATAGACACAGGAAGTAGATTTGTGGCTGCCTAGGGCTGGGAGGAAGGGGACAATGCGGAGTGACAACTAATGGATACAGTTTCTTTTGAGAGTGATGAAATGTTCTAGAATTAATTGTGATGGTCACACATCTCTGTGAATACACCAAAACTCATTGAATTGCACAATTTCAAAAAGTGAATTGGATGGCATGTGAATGATATATTAATTAAGCTTTTTGATAAGGTCCAAATTGGCACCACTCCTTAATCTAACTTGGGGTTTTAGAAAGATGTTCCTTTTAGAGAAAGGGTGAAGCAACACCTTTTAAGTCTTTGGAGAAAAAAAGTTTACATCTTCCACTCTGCAAGACCGGCTCCTTTTGAATTGGGTAGTCAGTGGGCTTCTTCTCCTATTGCTAACACAGAGGTGCTGGTGACCTTTCCCCAGCGGCCCACATAATCAATAAACAGCTCATAAAGTTGGTGCAGACACAGAACCTCAAGCTCTGACTGACCCTCCTTTCCCCAGCACTACTGCTGCTTCCTGGGAACTCCCCACGCTCCCTCCTCTTGCTTTGGTGTGCATGCCACTGGTGTTAAAAACGTTCTCTTCTCCCCCACCCCCATGTTCCCTGCCACTCAGTGGGCACCCGGCCTCTCCACCTTCTGTCTGCTCAGGCTGCTTCTCAGCTGCCCTGGGGCGGCTCCAGAGCCGGCCAGTGGAGGGAAGGGAAGGGCAGCTGCTCTCCTTGCTGATCCCTGCCCACCACTCGGTCGTGGCACCGAAGACCACATGCGAGCAAGGTTCTTTTCCCCTTGAAATGACTATAAAAACAAAACTGTCCCTAGACTTTTCATACAAGAATAACTGGCAACGCTGGGCCAGGGAGGAGGGAAACGGATAAATGGCCTGGTTTTGCAGCAGTGTCAGCAGGTGACAGCTTCAGAGTGTAGAAACACCTTACAGACGTGTGCCACTCACGCCCAGAGGGCAGGCCAAAGAAGACAAGCAAAGGTTTGCAAAGCACTTTTACCTGGTGGTCTAAGAAAAACAGCAGGTGCAGCATGGGAGCCAGAGACCTGGGTTCCACTTCCCATCTTAAACAAATCATGGGGCCTCTTTGGGCCTCAGGCTCCTCATCTGCAAAATGGCACAGATCCCCTTTTTTCTTCATCCCTCACATGACTTGTGTGAGGGTCAGATGGGAACCTGGGCCTGAAAGCCCCTGGGAGGGAGATGCAGCGGATGGACAGCGGCTGCCGGCAGTGCAGGAAATGGAGCCAGTAACTGAGCAGAATGCAAACAACCCCTTTTTTACCTCCTCCCCCTGATCATGAGATGCATGGTTAGCATCTGAAAATGTTAATATTGGGAGGGAAACTAGAGATTATAAGGCAGCTCCCTCCCTCTTCTGGTACAGATAGGGAAATCCAGGCAAAGACTTGTCCAGGATCACAAGGAACAGTGGCCAGACAGCTGAGCCTAGAAGTCAGGTTCATTGGGTCCTAAGTCAGGGCGTATCTGCAGCAGACCAGCCTGCAGACAGACCCTCGGGTCCACATTCTGCAAGGTACCATGCTGAAAAGGCCTAGCAAGCCCTGAGGCAGCTGCTCGGTGTCCAGAGGCTGTCCAGTGACCCTGCCTCTCTTCAGAGAAGTGCCAGCAACACTGATGCTTCAGCTTCTCTCTCACTTCCCCTCTCTAGCTCTTTCCTGGGGAGGGGAAGTCTTTAGTATAGACTTTGGCCTGGAGGCCCCGATTGGCTCGGCAGCTGGGGCCACCTCTGCACTGACTCTCTTTGAAGGCCAATGCTCAGGAATTCTTCAATGACCTCAGGGCCCAGAGTTCTCTAAACAGAAAGTGTGAGGAGTCAGAGGCACTGCTCAGAGACAAATGTGGGGCATTATCACCAGGCATGGCACCCAGGGCCCAGCCTGGTCTCCAATCCTATTGTGGAGGCAAGGGTAGGTAACAAGTAGCCAAAAGGGGCAGTGAGTGATAAGAAGAAAGAGAACAGCCACTTTTTAAAAGAACTAAAGACTATTGTGATGCAAGAAAAGGTGTGAGGAGTTCATGTTTAAGCTGTCTTCATCCCACCCTGTAGACGGATTTAAAATAATAGGAACAAACCCTGGTGTTGCACTTAAGAGATTTCATGTAAAATCTCATTTGATGGGAGGAAATGTGCTTTCAGGACTTATTATGAGGAAATAAATTCTCTCCAGGCTTGGAAATGCATCTTTGCAAATATTTTAGATATTATTTCACAAATGAAAGAAAACAGTCAAGGCAGCTACCACCAGCTTTGGAGGAAACAATCTAATTTTCAAGATATTTATCACAAGTTGGCACAATGACTCTGGTTTCCAATGAAAGTGGGGAAATTGCTGTGCCTTTTGGAAACAGTTCCCAGACACTTCCCTTCAAGAACAATCAACAAGATGCATACAAACAGCCATTAAAGATGAATGCAATTCAGTAGGCGGTCATTTAGCTGCATGGCAGGAAAAACACACAAGACCAATGTTGTGCAGACAGACAGCTTCTGGCTTCTGAAAAACCTGGAAGGGAAAACTGACATGAATACTTTGAATAGGCTACTCTGGTTGATAGTAAGAGCTGATTTCCACAGTTCAAAGCATACAAGTGGATTTTTATTGGCTGCCCCCTGCTGAGTTTGCCTATGGAGCTTCAGTCAGGAGGCTCCATCTGCTGTGAGCAAAGAACCTGCCGAGTCCCAAGCACATCTTAGATGTCAGTTGGCTACTCCTCCATCATCCCATAAGCCCAAATGCTAATACTGGAGCGAGTAAGATATCTTGTCTTAATCAAAACTGTCTTCCTTGAGTCAGAAAAAAATCCAAACTATGCCATCAGCTGGGGCTTAAAACCATGAAGGCCACATGTGCAGGATGCTAGTTTACCAGGAGAAGGAAGTTTCAGGAAAAGGACCAATGTCCTGCTCCAGGCTTATTCTCTCCACTCAGGGGCTCCAGCCAGCTCTGTGCACCTGAGGCGGAGTCCTAGCCAGCCAGGAAGCAGGCACTTCCAGCTTCTCCTGAGCTTGACTTTGTCCACAGCATTGATTTCTTCTGGACCAATTTCTTCCCAGTCCAAATCAGTACCACCTCTGCAACTTCAACAGTCCTTCTTGTTCTAATTCCTTCAAGGATAAATGTGTAACTCCATTTTTGGATCAAGTACAAACATTTATTTCTAGGGCTTAAGGACTCAAACAGCTCCAACTTGAAAGGCATATTACTATGACACATTACAGACCCTCAGAGCTACAAGCTCTTCAATGCAGTGTCATCCATTATTGTCCCACAACCATGCAAAAAGTTGATGAGGAATTTGGAAATACTACAAACAGACACTTCTGTGTCAAGACTTTGCTGTTCATTCACCTAGTCTGCGACCCGTTTACTCGTCCAATCAAGCTGCCTGTGTCATACTGATTCATCCTTCTTCTTTTTGCTTATACGAAGCAAATATGAGAGATTTGTAGAGAAAGTATAAGAGACAAACTTCATTCTGTATTGCAGCGAAGTCAAGGTATGCTAAAGTCCTGTTAGCTCTATAACCTTGGTGCCTCCAGAAGGCATTGTTTTAATAATGCTAATCTTTTCAAACAGTTAAGAAGCCTCTGGTAGTTTATGAAATACATTTCAAATTCACTTAAGTTGCTTTTTGTGAGTGATTATCTCTGCTGAGTTTCTCTTGGATTTTGGAAGTTAGGAGGCATACATCTATAAAGCCAGTAAGGTTTTCTGCTTTCCATTCAAATATTTTCCAACTCTCAAAGCATTTGTCAGTTTACCCAGAAGAATCAGAATGAAATGAATCCAAGGCTTGGTATTCAGTACACAGCAGACTTTTATGCTGCCTACAGGGTCTTGTACAGGCATTTTCTAAAATCTCTCAAGTTGGAATCAGAAGCCCTGGGTTCAAGTCTCAGCTTGGGGAGGTCACTGACTGCATGCATGTAACTTGAGCCTCCTCCCCACTTTGTCTCTCACCACCCTGGCTACCTCTGTCTGTATCACTTGATGTGACCTGAGCACCAGGCTCCACGGGTGGCCACAGCAGCACCTTCCCCTTCACGCCTGACAGGCCATTGCTGGCACTGCAGCCTGAGGTCATGGTGACACTGCTGACAGTCTCAACTCTCTGCTTAATCACACAGAGATCACGGTCAATGAGAAGCTCCTAGTTTGTTCTCAAGCCACAGTTCCCCCCGTCTACACTTGGGCAGATGGGCTCAGGACCCAAATATAGGACTTGCTATTCATCCCTGTTAAATTTCCCATGACAATCTCAAGCTTGTCAAGATCTTTTTGGGTCCCAATTTCATGCTACTGGAAGTTCATCACACTCTGGCACTATGTCAGGGGCAAATACCGGATTTGGATTTTCCTCTTCTCATCCAGATCACTGAGAAGTGGGGCGGGCCAGGGGGGAGCCCTGCGACCGGCCTCGAGCGCTCCCTCTCTAAAGGAGGACATTAGCCCACCACCCCCACCTTTGGATTTGGTCCTGTAATTGGTCGCAGTCACACAACTGGGCTGTAAAGGAGGGTTCCACACCACACGGTGCCAACTGCTTTGCTGAGGTCCAAGATGCTCACCTCCTTCTCTCCCACTGCCTGCCCAAGCGAGCTCCTCCCACAGGCCAGGAGGCGACTCCAACAGGACCAGTTGCTCCGCAGGAACCTGTGGCCTGCTCCTCCCGCTTTTCCGTTAGACCCATTTGGTACTGGTTTCCTTTTCTAAGCACTCACCGACTCTTTCTCTAATAGCGCATTCTACCATTTTTCCAAGGAGCCACAACAAGCTAAATGTAGCTATGTAAGATACCCAGTTGAAGGAAATCTCTTTGCTGGGAATCTGGGAGTCCATGCCCATCTGGTGGTTTATGGTTTTTTGGTGAGGTTCTGGGTGATTCCTAATGCCCCGCGATAAAGGCTTATGGTCGTGTTAGCAAGTGTTCGCTCCCTCAGTCCTGGCCTGCCGTTCACCCCAGTAGTCATGACCAGGAGGCCCTGCCACCATCTCTTCATGCCTCACGGTCTCCAAGCCTGGCTGAACAGCATCGCCCGTCCACCTGTCACTTGCAGGTGAAAGATCATTCTCTTCTGTAAAGAAGTCCGAAGTTTTCCACCAGAGAGCCTGGTTCCTCCTCCAGTGGGACGAGTCTCCTCACCCTCCAGGGACTGCAGGGCAGGTTCTCTTGTCTCTTCACCTTCTTCTCTTTTGGGGGCACCCCCCCCCCCACCAGCTCTCCACCCGACTGTGATGCATCAGCTGCCTCCATCACATGCTGCCACTTCTCCAGGTCGGGCTTCTTCCTCTTCGTGTGATGAACTTAAAACTGTTTCTTGCCAGTGGAACAGGGTTTCTTCTTGTCTTCCCTGCCTCATGACTCTCTTTACATTCCTGGATGCCATGGAAAGGGGGAAGCTGCACCTCCACGCAAACCCGTGAATGTCCAGGGGTGCTTACTATGAATTTCCCTGGGCTCACAGCCATCGCTGCATGTCCAGAGCAGATGGCATACCATGCTTACACGGAAGGGAAGGATCCGAGAAATGCTGTGCAAGACCAGCCAAGTGGGGACAACTGAGTGATCAGTGAACAAAAAGACATCTCAGATGATTTCTCAAGATCCCTAAATAGGTTGGAGAAGTGATCTGACGATCATCGCCTGCAGTAGCTAGACATATAGGGACCAGCAAGGGAACATCTCCAAATTCCAAAGTTGGATCTGTGATGCCTCAGGTAGCTAAAGGAGTCTTGCAACTGGAATAAAATTGATAGTGTTCCCTTTAATTTAAAAACAAATGCATAAGGCTGTTGATGAAAGAGACAGAGAAAGACAGAGACAGAGAGAGAATGAAAAGTGGCTAGGAAATCAAATTAGTGGGGGAAGTTGTCCCAACCCCATGTGGGCTTGAGACAAAGTCCATCAGTCCATGTGGAGTCCACTGGGTTGGGCTTGAGCTGCCACCAAGATGGACACCTGGACGAGGGGGAGGACTGGTCAGAGGGACACAAGAGGCTGCAGACTGGCAGGGAGCTGGCGGAGAAGGGGAGTAGGAGCCTGGGGGCGGAGCTGGAGAGATGGGCTTGCTGAGCAATGACCGGATGGTTGGGAGGCAGCAGGAGCCTGGAAGGGGAGGGGTTCCAGGTGAGGGCACAGTGCAAGGCGCACTGGGGACGGCTTCACATGTCATTGCCCAGTTGACACTGGGATTGTGGCGAGAACTAAAATCTTTCCCTCTCACACACGATTGTTTTGATGTGTTCTGACACTGGGTCATGTGTCTCAGAGCCCTCACATTACTGTCTGCAGCTAAAAGTACAAAATAGAACCCCAGTGTTGTTGATTTGCTGACTGGTGGACTTCTCCCTTCCTAATGAGTGAGTTTGTTTCCTTCTGTGAAGATCTGTGTGGACACACTAACACCATTTTACCTTTAGAACATTTTGTGGGACACTTTTAAGTCCTTGGCTTTTAATATGGTTCTAGATGATATGATTTTATTTACTAAACTTCTCCCCTAAATTTGACCCAAAATAATGTCATTTGCAAAGCAAACAGGCCAGTTAAATAAAGTGGATTCAGTTCGCTGGTGACTGACCTGCTTCTCCTGTCAGTAAGCACAGTGTCTACTTCTGGGGCTCTGACAGCTCCCAACAGCGGGCTTGCTGGGGTCCAAGAAAGAAGGCAATGGGCCAGAGAAAGCTGCCATGGCAGCCAAGGTCCCGCTGGGCAGGTGTGTAGGGCAATCTCAAGGTCAGGGCAGTGTGGGATGGGGTAACAGCATCATTGACACATTGACAGACAGCCTCCATGTAGCCTCTGGTCCAACTTGCCCGTGTCTCCTCCGCTCACCGCAGTGGCCTCACCTAGTGCTTCTGCAAGCTGGTCTGGCGGCCAAATCCGAGGGACATGGTGCATGTGAAAGGCTGAAGTGGCCTTGGAGCCGGCAACTTTGTTTCGAAGCCCAGGCAGTGATGGCACCGAGTAGGCCCGCAAGATAACAGTTCATCATTCTCTACGAGAGCTGGCAGTGCCGATAAGCTTTTTGGGGGAGAAACAGGTGATCAGGGCTGGCTCCTTGGAGCCTCATAACCATTCTCTGAAGCGAAGCCTACAGGGCTGGGATTCCCAGCCCAGAGGATGGTGCTTGGCTGAGGAAGGGGACCAGGGCATTCACCAGGCCTGTTGATACCCAGCTAGCATACCCTTAGTTGGGAGGACCTACGGCTGGCTCCTGGCCTGGCTTTTGGACCTTGCTTGAACTTGGTGGCGTTTTTCTGCCCCATCCTGAGAGGCAGTGTAGTAGCTGAGCAGTTAAAACATGGATTCTGGCACCCAATAATCTGGGTTTGAATCCTAGCTCTGTCACTGATTCGTTGTGTGGCTTGTGTGGCCTCAGGGAAGTTGCTCGACCTCTCTGTGCATCTGTTTTCTTATCCATAAAAGAGAGATGACGATAATTCCATCTGCCCCATAGTGTTGCGGCAAAAATCAAAGGCATGGTACCTGTAATGCACTGTTTTCCTCAAGGTCCCCACCCGGGTCCTGGCAAAGGGGACCCCGGCCACTGTGGCACAAGCTCCTGGGTGGGGTGAAACATTGTCATGGTGCGCAAAGCATCACTGACTGTTTTTCTGTCCAGTCTCTCCCCACTGGAACATGAGCCCCATCCCAAGAAGAAAGCCTGGCACGTGGGGAAGGGCTGGTGTGGGAACCACCCCCTGCTATGGATGGCTCTAGAAAGGGTCCCAACATTCCAAAATTACTAACTTGAGGGAAAACACAATTGGGTAACAGAGAGCAAGAGAGACCCAAGCAGGCTTCAGACATTCTACTGGGACAGAGTTGAGGGCCGGCATAGGAAGTAGGAGGCTAGGTTTTCAGAGGTTTTGTTGCCCCCTCGCTGTGGGGCCTCACACAGTCCCTGCCCCTTTCTGGGCTTCAGTGTCCTCTCTGGACGACAGACAATGTAAGGTGGGACCATGCTCTGTGCCCTCCAGGAAGTTCCTTTCCCATCAGGGCCCAGAACACACATAGCACTAGCAAAACAAGAGAGGAAGGGACACACCCAGTTCCGAGGCTTGGGCTCACTACTATCGAGTTCAAGGTCAGGCTCAATTTCTGACAGCAACAGCCATGCACCACCTCTATGTCAATTACAGCAGAGCCGATTTCTCTGGCTTACTTCATAACATGTTCATTTCCCGGTCCCCATTCTTAAATATGAAACTTACATTTAAAGAGAATATTTCGGAAAATGGGCACATTTTGACAAGGATGACTTGAAATTGCCACAGACCTAAACACACACAGGTAGAGACTGCAGTTTGGTTTGCTTCTCAGAGCCACGTATCTGGGGAGAGGCGGCTCAGCTGGACACTTTATCTGATGTGCAAGGGCCATGAGAGATGAGAGAAAAGTCGTGGACTAGTCAAATGGCTTGCAGTACTCTATGCCTTTGGCTTCCAGAAACCAGATCCCATCTTGACAGCCACAGTCCCCATCCCTAAGTCCTTGTTATCTTTGGGAGATCATGATCCTAATGGCCAGTCTGGAGGGTGGGGCTGGCTCATTGACTTGCTGCCCAGCAGCTAGCCAGGGGTATCCGATCAAAAGGAGTTTTAACAAGAGGCAGAGGCAGAGCCATGAACTGCTGCATGGACCACAGTAATGCTGACTGCCCAGAAAGGAAGGAGTGGGAATGCTGTGCAGCGCCGAACTACTCGTGTCCACATTTCACAAGAAGCAGTACGGTCTGAGAGTACATCAGGGTACGCAAAGTGCAGGCGAACAGCTCAGCATGCCACCCAAGGTCTCTGTGGAGTTTCTCAAAGCCAGCCTGAGTTTAGCGGCAACCTTCCCCTTTCTGAGCACCCCTCAGCAGCCCCACAAGAGGCTGCCCAGTCCTTACCAGGACTGACCGGAGCTCTGGATCGTATAGCCATCCTTCTCAGCCAGACTCCCCTTTTCCAGAGTTTCAGGTTTTCTTGCTGGCTGCCCCCACCATATTTCCTCTCTCCATCACATGTTAGTGTACTTAACAGGTGGACAGCAGTGTATTCAAGTGGCTTACAGACTGTGACAAGCCAGCAGAGAAGTATTTGAAAACAGCTCATGCAACCAAATGCCAATGTTTGAGTAAACCACCACCCTAGGCCTGACTCCTCCGCATCGGCCCTGCAAGTCTAGCTGCTCAGCGATTACATTTGCAGACATAAACATCCACTCATGAGT
This sequence comes from Smutsia gigantea, assembly GCA_032199065.1. NCBI lineage: Eukaryota > Metazoa > Chordata > Mammalia > Pholidota > Manidae > Smutsia > Smutsia gigantea. Next base: position 3,164 of record JAVSCE010014406.1, on the reverse strand, counting down.
TCTGAAAACACCATCCAAGACAACAGTTGGACTCAAGTAATGCCACCAGACAGGGCTGCATAATCAGTAAACTCACTTTTCTACTGTGTGCCTCTGCAATACTCTCAGGGAAGAATGCACTGGAATCTTATAGAGAAAGGTTGACATGGAAGTAAGTTACCAGCACACAGAAATATTAGATTTTAAGTACAAATATTGTTCTCTGCAGATAAAGAGAACAGATATTTTTCCCTCCTTATCTGAAAACAGATCCTTTTGTAGAATTGGTGAAATGGAAGTTCATTACCAAGAACTGAGAACATTAATCAAGAAAAACCTGTTCTTTCCTTGATCCAAAACTCTCTAGATAGAAGAACCAATAGACTGAAAATGAAACGAACTGGGACCACAGGAATATTCCGTTTTCTGCCCAGAAACCCAGCCGATGTTTCCCGTTCTTCCCAGATGCAGTACAGGTGGCCCACCATCACCGTGGCCAGAGCAGCTCCCTGCCCGCCTCCCAGTGATGTGCTGCCAAATGTTTAACAAGCGGCTTTCCAGCGGGGAAAAGCTTTCATGAGAAAAGTCTGTTGCAGCTCTTAATGATTCCGTTGCAAACTGTGGCTGGCTTCAAGGTACCAAGGGGATGACAACCAGCTTACAGAATTCCGGAAAATGTCACCATTGGCTTTCAGAAGCCAGTATGAGCCAGCTCCAGCACACTACTACCCTGTCCCCTGTCTGTGTATGTCCTATGCCTTCTACTCTGGGAACAGAGATGGCAGAAAGATAAAGCGCCCAAGAATAATCAGACTGCTATCATGGTCACACAAAAGCTGCCTTTGGGTTATAAAGTCTTCCCCTAATAATAATTGTTGAAGCTATCTTTGTTAAGGGCTAACACAGTTCTACAAGCATTATCCCACTTCATCCTCATGTCAGCACTGGGAGGTAGGTACTATTCTTACCCTCATTTCATACAAAGGAGAAAACTTGATGTTCAGAGAGGTTCAGCAGCTAACCCAAAGTCACACAGCTCATTGAAGTGCGGGAGCCAGGACTGGACCCTAAGTTCCCTGAAATCCAGGACTTGTGCTTTGGCAGTAAGAACAAAGTAGAGTATAAGAAAAAGATGGAAGGGCAACAATTTGACTTAACTGAGCCATCAGGGAAAAAATCCCAACCAATTAACCAGGTTTCAGTCCTGCCTTAGTAGGGGCTCTTAACCTACAGTTCCCAGATAGAATTCCAGATAGAGATCCATAAACTCGAATGGGAAAAAAATTACACTTTTATTTTCACTAACCTCTAACTGAAACTTAGCATTTCCTTCAATTATAAACGTTGGCAACAAGCCACAGTGATATTTACAGAACCTGTGACTTTGTCACCAAGAGAAATCATGGTTATTTTTATTTCACATTATGATCATAAGCAAGAATTCCTAAATATCGTTACCTTAAAATTACAGTAGTTATGAGAGCTACTGCTAGATCTTACTTAGTGTGTTAAGAAGCACTTATATAAATATTTCACACATTTTTTTTTGTTGCTGATAACTATTTCGATCCAAATGGTAACTTTTGTGATTCCGCTGTTTTTATTTTGTGCATTTAAAAACATTTTTCTTTTGAAAAAGGCCGGGAAGTTTCACCAGAAAGCCAAAAAGACATCCAGAGCACAGAAAGGGTTAAGGATACCAGCCTTGGAGTCCACCAACCCCCAGTACTTCCAGAAGGCTTGAGGACAAGCCTGGCCCCAGAGATCACGCTTGGCTACTGCCGCAAGGATCCTAGAATCTACAGCTTCCCTGGCCCGGCTCTAGGTATCATAAGCCTTTGGTGGCCAGGTGGAGAGGTTCTCCTGAGAGCAGTAAGTCTGGTCTCCAGAAACAGGAATGCTTGTGTTTGTGTACGATGGCCAGGCCGGCCAGGCCCATTTGGACAGACGCCATGCCCACGGCCTGTAATCGTCAACGGGCACTCCAGCATTTTTCCCTGGTGAGAGAGCTTGGGACCATGAGTCAGTCCTTCCTGGGAAATGGCTGAGAAGCAGCTTTCAGAGAAGAGCACGACATGGAGGGGAGACTGAGGGAGGGGCAGGAGAGAGGCTGAGTCAAAACCCCCAACCACTCTTCCACGCTATCCTAGAAGCCCTGCTCCATGGAAGGGGCACTGTTCCTTCCTCCCAGGCTGGAATCACTCCAGGACCGCTCTGCTCTCTGACTGTGTCTCCCTTGGTGGGGCCCAAGCCCAGCCAATGTCTGCCACAGAGAAATTCTGGAACCAGTGTGTTACTCTCTTGATGTAAAAATACTAACAGGGTGGGTCTTGCACGGAGTATGGGACCCACTTCCTCTTGGCCTGAGCACCAAAGGGATCCCACAGGCACCCACCGGACCCCAGGGCACCTGTATATCAAAGGACCGAGGAAGCAGAGCTGCAAGCTGGGGTCAGCAGTAGTTGGGTTTGGGGTGACACTTGTTTCAGGTCATTTCTACCCTGGGTCTGCGGGGCGATGGAGATGCGAGGGCAGTGGCCTTTTTTCCCTGACTTGTGTGCTGGTGTTTTGTCTTGCTGGGAAAAGACGTCCTTGCACCTTTTGTTCTTAACAGCTCTGCCACCCCTTGGCCACGGGACATGGGCAGGAGCTTTGCCCTTTCTGTGCCTAAATGTCCTCCTTTGTAAAATGGAGGCAATAATCATATACTCAACCCATCAAGCGCTTCAAGGGTTAAGAAGAGCCGCTGAGTGTGAAGGCCTGAGGGGTGTGCCCCATGCTGAGGGAGCGCTAGGTGAAGGCCAGCAGCTGCCCCCACAAGATACGTCTGGCACACAGGCTTGGCTAAGAGTGTGCGTGCAATGAATGTCAGACCTTTCTCTTCTCATTACCCTGCTGCTTTCAACCCAAGTATGGCTGGAGGGGACTCTACGAAGGGGTACCCCAGAGCTGAGGCACTGGGGGTGGCTGAGCATGGGCAGGCTGCCCGTCCTCTGGGTTTCATGCCCGTGGTGTTCCCCCTCAACACCAAATCAGTGCTCACGGCGGTTACTGCACCATTAAGTGTGGTCGGTGTAAGGCTCAGAGGGGGAGATGAGAGGCCGCCTGTCGCATGTCTGCAATGAATTCCCTTTTGCAACTCAAGGACTAGGATGAGGCCCTGCAGCTGGGCTCAAGTTGTAATC
>JAVSCE010014405.1:0-15003 GCA_032199065.1 Smutsia gigantea | reverse complement strand
CTGTAAATCTCTAAAACAGAAAAAAAATGATTATTGGTCAATGTGGTAAAGAATTATTAGTTCTGCATTATTATTATAAAACAAATTTAGGCAATCATTTTAAAGCAAGTGTTCCATTTCCTATATGCATGCAGTTCCTAAATGAATACTGAAAACAACTAACTTTATCATTACATTTAGAAAGAAGAGATGCTCTTCAGCTTCACTGTTCACTTCTTACTAGCCTGCACATGCCTATGAAGTACTTGGCTACATGTTGAACAGCAGTGTGATAGTTCCTGGTTTACATCTCAGGCAGGTTAATAGGTCTTCAGACTTCATTTAGCACCACATTTTCAGACCATCATAAGTTTTAAACTTACCTCCATGCTGACAGTTTGATGTTCGAATAAGCAAGGAGTTAACTTCCTTATAACTTCTAACCCTTAGGACCTCTCTCTTAGAGCTATAAAATTGACATTTCAGCATGAATTTTTTTTCATGATGTGTCTTTCAAACGTGCACATGTTACAATGTCTAAAGCAGCTGTCCATGTTTACATTAAAGTACTTTCAAAATATTTTTTTTTTCTTTAGGGTGCCATTGTGCGGAAAGGAAAAGAAGCAAGTCTACTGCTTTTTCTCCATCCTTTCTTCTCCACCTTTCTCTTTCTTCCTTGCTTTCTTCTCTTTCTCTCTCTTCTAATTTTCCTTTCATTTCCCTTTTCCTTTCTTCTTTTTTTTTTCTTTGTCTTTGTAAAGTACTTCAAAATAACTCCAGCTATTATTCAAGTAGAGCAAGGAATGCCAGCAGCTTAACTCTGCACTGTGCCTTTAATTCTTGTCAGGGTTTCACGTGCATATATCAGAAGTGAAATGTTCTACTATATATCATGCTTAACCAACTGGAGGTCAAAGAACTAAATCACTGTATTCATGAAAGTAAAATGTTGTGCTTTCCAATTGTCTTCGCTTTGGGAGGTTCTCACTTCCAATTACCAAAGTCACCTTCAAATCTGGTATTGACCACCTTCCAGTAAAATTTATTACAATTGGGACCCTACAATATATAATAAGAAATGACATGAGTAAAATAGCCAAAAAGATGGTAGTAAGTTTTTTTAGGCTCAAGTAACTTCATATTCAATTTTCTGCTTTTTCCCTGATATTTTATATTGCTTTTGTCAGTATACTGTTTATACATTGTCTGTAAGATTATACCATTGTTTAAATGTGTAAACTTTTTAAAAGTTCTTTATATAGACTAATGGATGTGTAAGGATTCACATCTTTTGTAGAAACATGTTCTATATATTAACATTTCACATTTTATTAATGTGGGTGGAGGGGACCACTTGTAAATTCTAGGTTAGGCAATTAAATATTATATCAATGTTCCATTGCGCTATTTTGGAACTCTTTATAATAGAGTTCTAGGATGTTAGTTAAAAGTAAAAACTAATCTCTATCACATGCCTACTGTCTGCTAGAAAGATGAAAATTAGTAATAACTGACTCTCTGCTACAGGCACTTTACTGTTTACTCCTCAGAGTGACCCAGGCTTTACTAAAGAGAAACATCCCAGAGAAAACAGATAACTGAGTCAAAATGACATAGCTAGTAGTGGGTAGCATTCTAAGTAGGACTGGATTGCCCGTTTTAAAAATAGTTCCACTGTTACATCCTTATGAGTGATAGGGGGTCTAAAATCATCTGACTTTCATCTGCTGCTTTTATTTGCAAATAAGGACACGGGCCCACAGATGTTCCGAGACTTGACACAACTCAAAAATGAGTTATCTCCTTTGGGATCTTTTCCGTACTCTTGTCTTTTCTCCCCTATCATATTTGCTATGAGCTCATTGACTTAATAAAAACAAGGGGTCATGCAAAGGCCAGGGCCGTTCTAAAGACTCTGTGCCAGAACCCCAGGAAGTCACTGCACAGAAAACACTCAGTGCTATGCTGAAAATATATTGTAAAAGCTGAATTATCTTTCTGTGAATGTTTTTTGCTATGTAAATTATATTTATGCTATTAGACCTGAGAGGAAGTGGATAATGGGGAAAAGCTGAACAGATAGTCTGAAGTATTAGAGGACAAAACAATTTCTACTTGTTTGTAGGCATTTTTGGAATTATCTTTTAGCAGAATTGCTGCAGTTTCAGAAAGTCAATATAAAAATATATGCCCACTCTTAAAAAAAAAAATCAAACCAAACATAATATGCAGAGTGGATTTTGAAGCTTTTCCTTACCTTTCAACCCAGTTCTATTTCCCTGGTTAACCACTGTTTACAATTTTGTATCCTTACAAAATGTTTTGTATTCAGATAAATATTAGCAAAATTATATTCATAAAAATTGGTATACTAATTAAATGAAAGTTAAAAAAGAATAGGAAAAATAGTGACCAAGAGAGAGAAGGACCAATAGAAATACAAAATAAGATGGCAGACTTAAGTCCAAATATATCAGTAATTAGATTAAATGTGAACAATCTAAATACTTTGTTATTAAAAAACAGTTGTCAGACTCTGCTAAAAACTAAATCTGGTTATTTGCTGTCTAGAAGAGGCACATCTAACAAAATGGGTCCAGAAAATCTGAACATTTCAATATGTAAAGCACACACGAATCCAAAAGATGGATAGAGGATATGTTTTTATAGATATTTTGAAGACAAATACCCAATAGAAATGTGTATATATGGGCACCTAGCCATGTGTTACAATGTTCACGGCAGCATTAATCATGGTAGTCAAAAACTGGGAAAACCTTTAATGTCGTACAGCAGGAGAATAGATAATTACCTCATAACTATAATGATGAGCAATGAAGCCAGATACAAAAAAAAAATCCATGCATATAATGTAACAACAGAAAAACCAAATCAATCTATGACATCATGATGATTACCTTTCAGAAGAGGTAAGATAGTAACTGTTGGGAGTCTGAGGGGGGCTTTTGCATGCTGGCAATGCTTTATTACCAGATCTGGATACAGTTGCAGGGAAGTGTTTACTTTGTAATAACTCATTAGGTTATATACTTGCCATTTATTCATTTTTTTCAGTATGTGTAGTATACTTCAGTTTTTATTAAAGCAATTCCAATTTAAAAAAACAATTCCAAAAAAAAATGTGATTAAGAGGAACATGTTATAATGATATGTTTAACTCTCTGGAAAGATGAGTCAAATTAAAATTTGTATGCATCTGATCATAGCCTAAAATACTCTAATAACATAGAGTATAAAAACAAAAAGATGAATATGTGGAGATACAGACAAATCCACAATCAAGTGATAATCTTGCTTGGTAAGAGACAGGGAAAAACTTTACAATAACAGAAAAAAACTTTAGGAAAGATGCAGAAGGTTTGATTAACTTGATTAAAACATGACCCAGGGAACACATTTACAATTCTGCCCCAAAACTGCAAAACTGATTTTTTTCCCAAGCATACACAAAGGATGCTTTATAACAATTGATCATGTGCTAGGCTATAAAATAAGTTTCAATGAATTCGAAAGGATTGTGAAAATGTACACAAAGTGTTTATTGCCACAATACAGTTGAATTAGAAATATGCAATCAAAAACAATTGCAAGCATCACCATATGTTTGAAGATTTATATGTCTAAGTAATAATCCATAGGTCAAAGGAGAAAGCATAATAAAAAGTAGACAATATTTTGAATGGAATTTTAATGAAAATGCTAAGTATCATATCTTGTGGGTTTCATCTAAAATGATGCTTGGGAGGAAAGTTATGGTTTTAAAATAAACATTGGAAGAGAATGAAGCTGAAAAGCAAATTGGCTGCCTTAGAAAGTTTGAAAGCAAGCATAAAATAAACAAATACAGAGAAGGAATGAAATAAGAGGGCAACTCTGGGTATTATCAGGAGATCAAGGTGGACTGTGATAGGGCAATTATAATCAAAAGGTCTAGCTTTATTTATAATGTTTTTACAAACTTTTGGAAAAATGTTTTCTTGAATTACTTAAACATGTAAAAAGTAATTTGAAATAAAATTGAATAAGAAGGGAAACAATTCTGAGAAACACTGGTTTGAACTGCCTTATATTTGGCACTGTATTCAAGATTCCATTGGGCCATTTATACTTTTTATTCTAATTTTCAACTAAATCACAAAATTAGATTGTAACAAGAGTTAAACTGAAAACTCGTGGATGGCTAATTTCGCTAAATTCTATTACTTTAACCATTGAACATGTACTTCTAAAGGAATTTTTTTCAGGAATAATGAAGAATATCAATCCAGGGATTTGAATTTTTTGATAAGAAGTTGTTAACTAGGTCTAAGTTCCATTGAAATGTTTAAGGGAAAATTCTTGTTTAATGTTATCCAGGTACATGAGAAGTCAATGAGAAAAAAATAAAACTGACTAGTGATAAAATGTAAAGATGGATTGAAAGAAGTTTGATAACATCAAATAAAAACAAAGATCAACCGAAGTATTAACTGAATATTCAAATGAATATTTGAAGTGCATTACAAAGAAATCACTCCCTTCCAAAATACTATAATACCTAAGAAAAATAAAACAAGACAAAACAAAAAGCTGCTACCATGAGAGATTCCCTTTATCTAAGAACAAATACTTAAAGGAAAATACTAAACTTTGTTTCTGTAACTAACATTCATTGGATTTGAAAAAAAAGGAGATCCTTTTATTTCATTGGTGTTTCTGACTTCTTGTTCTGTTTTTGAGGAACTATGGTAAGATTTACAACTGTCCTTTGACAGAATAGTCCAAATTTGACTCTATGGAAGCTGATTGAATTTTTGTTGCTGCTGGTGATGGTTTAACTTTCAAAATACCCAGTTCCACCTTCCCCAGATCTCAGAAGTTGCACAAGGAGAGAGGAGAGAGAGAGAGAGTGGTGGAAAGAAGGGGAGAGAGAGAGAATGAACACATTCATTACCTAACCAGCAAGGCACATGGTTAAAAGTTCATTGTTCCCTCAGCTCTACTAATTCTGCATTTAATTTCTTAATTTTTCTGGTATAATATTTTGTTTGCATTAAATCCTCATAAGTGAAAGCTTTTGTTTTCACATAGAAAGAATACTGATAATACAAAGTTTATTAAATATTGGATGATGGAAACCAAAGTCTCACTCTCTTTTTCTCTCTCCTCCATCCTTCTCTTCATTAAAAGGATGATAAAAATGTTTGTTTTGATTATTTAGATGATAATATGAAAAAGCCACTCACACACGTACAAGCCCATTAACTAAAATTAGAAGTTGATAGACTTGACTCAATTATATCTTGGGAAGAATTTGTTATAATTTATCTTTTTAAGCCAAGCTTAATAGAGACCTAAATTTTTCTGAAGAAATAATAGGAATATTAAGAGTAGAACAAGGACATCTTTTGAAGGTTAAAAAATTGTATTTGTTGAGGGGAAAAAAGTATGTACCCCAAATAGAGAGTAAGGATAAACTATTCAGGGGCAGAAAGAAAATTTGGAAATCAGGATAAGTTTAAGTTAGTTTTAAAATTAAGTTTTCATCCAAAGTTCTCATGGCTATTAAAAAGAAAAAGAAAAGGAAAAGGGAAATAAACAAATCACCTGTTTCATGTTATATAAACCACAAACTATCCTAATTATATTTTGATTTCACCTTTCAGCCAGTTACTTTCCCATTGGGAAAATATGCCCATACATCTTGGCCAAGTCTGTTGGCAAGTTTATTCAATTGATTCAATATTCAGTATTAGAACTGGTCAACTTATTTTTAAGAGCAAGTCACTTAAATTCAGAATACTGACCAAATACTAATATGTTCATAATAATTATACATTAAAACAATGTAGTAATCTAATAAACTAAGGAGGTAGAAAGAGCCTAAATCTTGAAGTTAGGTATCGATTCAAGTTTATTCTCCACTAGGTACTGGTTGTTTGATCCTAGAAAAATGTTTCAATCTTTCCCTATTTCTTGTTATCTGTAAAAAAAATTGAAATGTACACTGTAGTTGTGAGAATTGAATGAGACAATATTTGAGAATGATCCGTCTATCACTTGTTTACAGGGGAATTTCTACTAATTATGTTCCTCGTATTTGCCACTTTTTTCCCTTAAAAATAATGTAAATATATACACACACATGTATACTATATATGTATGTGTCATACATAAAAATCATATATATTATTTATATACAGATGTATACAAATATATTTAATACCATAATTCTCATACTTCAATTTTGTAGTACAAAGGACAGAGGCAAGCCATTTCTTGTTGTCTCCTTGGTGGGAACTTACATAACCAATTTCTCATGTAATTTCTAGAGACTTTATGCATATACAGGCAAGTACCTCTGTATGCTTTTTTCTCTTTTCTATACAAAAATAGTGGTAAGACATATACATAGTTCTTTATTTTTACCTATGTGGCTATCTTGAAAATAGTTTATTAATAAATCACTAAAAAGTATCCATGTTCTTGTTAATGAGAGAAGAGTGAAGGAAAGCTCATTACAGATATTTACAGAGCTCCTGTGGACAAGGCTGTGCTTGAGGTGGCGGTGTGGTGAGCAGAGAGATCAGGATTTGAATCTCCGTGCTGCCACTTCACTGAGCAAACCTCAGGGTGCACATCCGCTCTAAAAAGGGTACAGTATCAGCGCTGAGATCCTGAGTTGCCACTAGGATTAAATTAGGCAATTCATATCAAGATCTTAGCTCTGTGCCTGGCACACAATACGTGTTCGGTAAAGGGTGGTGTCAAGTAACAGTTTGGAATGCTTAAAAGGAAAAATTTTGTAGTTATTCAGGAAAGCTTTTTCAAAAGACTGATTAAATATGGTTAAGGATCTAGTAGAATTATCACTCTTACCAACCTGATAGAGGGTAGTAGTTTGTACAGCTATTTCTGAACAGATGATGCCAGTTTCAACAGGATATGTGCTTCACTGCCTTCAGCAATTCTCATCCTTTGGCACAGCACTGAGTGATAATAATTATTTTTGTAATTAATAATAGTTGTTATACTGCCAACACTGTAACTTTAAATTCATCTTAATGAGAAGGGACGGAGCCTGTGAAAGGCATTTTGCAATGGGATTGTCTCTGATTTAAGATGTGTCAGCATTTGATCCCTTAGAACTTGTCTTTTAATTGAATTTCAAATTCATTTTTTTTTCTTGGAGACTGACTTTGCTTAGATTGAAAAAGTTTAGCATAGAAAAATGATTTCATTTAGATAGATTTCATATCTTGATAGCTTATGAAGGGACAGTTACCCTCAGTTTTAAATTTTAAAAGGACAGCATTCTACTCAACATTCAGAGAAAAATTCATGATTCATAAGGATATATGTAAACTTATTATAGATTGTTTTGTAGGATATCCTAATTAAATTTGATGGTAGTCTGAAATAGACTTCCTTTTGAAAGTGGTTTTTGCCAATCACCTATGGAAATAAAATCACAACATAAAATTTGGGTTCAGTGATTTAACCGCCCCTTTTCTAGCTCAGTCTTTTTTGGTGAAAGGAAAAACTGATTTTTGAATAATCATGAATTGTGTTTTTACATTCCAACCTTATTTACATGTTATTACTAAGCAAGTCTAAAAGAGATGTCATGTTAATGCTATTTAAAAGACAAAAATCCACTTTGTATAACAATTTGTATTTTAGGATCTTACACACAGACAACACGCACTGGAATATCAGTTAGAGGATGGATGATAGGTTCATGCCCTGGAGACTGAGGCTATTCTGTGAATGTAACAAGGTGCAGGAAAAGTCGACAATATTCATATCCAAACCAGGGAACCTCTCTAGAGCATTTTATTATGTCTTAACTACTTCACCTTAAAATGAACTTGTTACTAGGAGAATACTTGTTTCCAAAGGAGAAGGTATATATGAGTGTGTGTTTTTAAAGCTCTGAACATCTTTTCACGCTTACTGCACCGATTCTGAATCTAGACTTTCTGGGTTCAAAACCATGCTCTGCTACCTCCTGTGTAATTTTGAGACAGTTACTTAAAATCCTTAAGTCTGCATCACCCTCTTGTGCAAGACAGGAGCCATCATGACTGCAATAGTACCTACCTCCAGAGACTCATGCTGGTGATTAAATGAACCGAAATGCATGAAGCAGTGTAGAGAAGGCAACTTTTTACTTCTGCCCTGCTAGGGCCAGTCAGATATGTCTGAATTAAATTGACATAAGATACATTAACAGGAGAAAAGCATACGGATTCTATGTTTCATGTGACATTGGGACTCTCATAAGGAAATAAAGAACCCAAAAAAGTGGCAAAGCCTAAATGCTCTTTCATACTAGATTGAATAGAGGGGCAGTTGTGGAAAGGTAAATAATACATACAGGGAGACTAAAGGAAAATAATTATTTGAACAAGGTCTGGTTGTACAGAATTCTTTGAGCTTTGACTTCCAATTGAACAATGTTTCTTCTCTCCTTTTACAGGAGAGGCATCTTTCACATGGCAGTTTTTAATATCCTGTTTTCAGGAAGAAAAGGAATTATAGTGCCTTTCTTGTATTTACTGTTTTATTCAGTGCCTTTAGCTCAAATAATCCTTATGCCATATTTTGAGGTGGCATATTCTACCACCTTCCACTGCTGAAAGCAGTAGCTAGCCCATAATACATGCTCCATAAGGTAGTTACTTTTCATTTGGAATTTGGAATCTGTTAAAAAAATCTTTGTTTTTATGTTTTAACTTTTGTTATAAAATTGAGATAAGTAAATGAAACTTCCTATTGGAAAACTCTTGCAAGGTCCTAAATCATATTCTTTGGGAGACCTCAACCACAGGAATAATAATGACCACAACAAATATAAGAGCAACCACCAAAGACAGTACGGTTTTTAACTGGTAGGCACTGTGCAGGGTTATACACATATTCTACTCTTCTTTAAACCTTACATCTGCCCTGATAGTTTGTATTGTTCTTATTTTTCAGAGTAAGAAAGGAAAACTTGATCAGGTTTGCTAATGTCCAAGTAGACACTGAGTTAGGAAGCAGCACAGCTAGAACTGGATTGTAAGATTACTGTTTTCATAGTTCCTGCCTAACAACTAAGATAGGATTTCCCAAATAGCAACCACTATCATTATACTTTTTACCTTTTCATAGTATAAATAAAATGAAGTGACACTATGTATTTAAAATAGAGGAAATGTATACCCAGGGGTTGGTTACCTCTATGAGGGAAGAGCTGAGAAGACAGAGAGGAAACCAAGAGTCTATCTAGAAATTGGCAAAGGCAGTCAGCCAATATGGAGGGGTCTGGGAGAGGCCATGTTACCAGATCCAAGGGCCAGCGTGAGTGTGATCTGAAAAACCTAAAATCAACTTAGGTCTGATCTGTGGGGTCCAGGAAAGAAAGACAGCCAACATCAGAGATACTATCAGAGGCCAACAAAAGTGGAAATAATACTCTGTTGTATCCCCCACCATTTCCCACCAAGAACTCTTGTTAGTCAAAGCTAGCCAGAATCCCACATAGAAGAACATGGTGCCAATCAAACCCAGATCACCTATTTTATTGTTCATGTAATACCTTTTCTTCCAATTGGCTAACTATTGTAATTAAGTAAAGATTTGTAGTAAGGAAACATCCAATCATTACCTGAGTAGGAATTTGAATCATAGTCATAAATAGAAAATCATCATAAACTTATATATGAAAAATAGTAATTTAGCTTTCAAATCAGATAGACCCATCTTCAAATCCATTCTCTATCACTTAGTGATTGTTCACTTCTGGGCAATCAATTAACTTGTTTCTACTTTTCTGTTATCTATAAAAAGGGAAATGAAAATCTACCTGAGGCCTGCAAGCAATAAAGGCTTTACTAGCACCAAAATGAAATTTGTTCCCTCAAAATATTGGTAGAAAATTGAAGAGATTAACTTTCCCAGTATGTGACTCATTATTTACTGCTGTGTGTGGGTAGCCCCAAATTATCTTATAAATCACTGCTCAGAAATACTGACTACAGAATATATAAATGGAAATAAGTTATCACTTTTAGATTTGTTAATTTAAGATATAATTATGCCTCAAGACAATATAGATTCAGTTCCTCCTGATATTTAATAAAAATACACAATGTTTAATTTCTGTTTATGTGTGTTTTCCTGAATTGTTTCATGTTACTTTCCAATTCTATAAATAATAATTATTCTTCTTTATAGACAAAACATCATTAGGGCATGCTTCATAATTTTAGTGGTCTTCTAGAAATTATATATTAGATATGTTCAAAGAATTTAAGGAAATGAGATTTAATGAGGAGCTTAAGCAGAAAATAAAATTTAGAATAGGAAGCCAATTGCATAGAAGAGCGGGAAATAAAATTTTAATTTAATATGTAACTTTAATTTTGATATTTTATCTAACTTCTAAAACCTTAGTTTATCAATATTTTTAATTGTCAAATACAGGGCCTTCTTTTTAATCAGTCAAGAAGTTAACCCAGGACTCAAGATCATTTTATAAAATGATTCTATGTAAATATCTGGAGCTCTTGCTGTCTTAGAGTCATTTAGATGAAATAATAACACTTCCATGGACATAAAATCTTCCACTTTTTAGTATGGGCAGAGATAACATATGCACACTATAGCAAGAGATGGAGATGAGTGTAGTAGAAACACAGAGTAGGGGTGCCACCCACAAAGAAAAATAGGAACACATGCTTATGTTGAGAATTCAAATTTCATCTGCTTCAAGAATTTCAAGATCATCTATAGTTAATGTTTAAGGACCTTTTTAAAAAATCTTCCAGCGAGAACTTTGTTTAGGTTCTTTATTACAATAAAGATAACACTTTTCCAATAACTTTCTTTGACTAATTTGTGAAATTAAACAAGAAACTTTTACAGCTTCAGTCTGAAATTTATTATTTTTCTCTCCACATTTATAAAAATATCATTTATTTGTCTCCATCTCTTTTCATTACTTTAAACTAACAGAACAATACATTGAAGTTCCTTCTATATAATGATATAAAATGTGAGGATTTTATAAAACTGATATTACAGCTTTTATTCAAAAGATTCTTAAATATTTGAAATTTGTCAACATGGATAACCACACAGTAACTTTTAAAAACCTGTGTTTGTACTCTACAGATGAAAAGGGTATGAACCTAGTATAGTATAAGACCACAACTAAACAACATACATCTAGGTAATGGTTGGACAAAACATTCTGATTAAATCCATACCCTACATTGCCATGGAATGAATGAAAAAAATATATAAAATCATTAATAATTACAAAACTCTTTGAATAGTCATTATTTGGCTTTAAAACTTACTGCTTCAGGCTTATTTTGTGATTTCATGCTATGGTCCACCATGGACCCATGTAACATTTTACTAATCCCCTGGAAAATTTTCCCTTAATATCCACCTTCCCTTGTCTGGAAAGCAATAGCTCCCTCAGTCTAACTCAGATATCATTTATTTGTGCCATCTTTTTTTATTTCTTTAAGCAGAATGAATTGTATACTACTAGCTGTCTTGTTTGCAACATATACTAATGTATATTACATTTCAGAGCCTAACTGCCATCAGGATTGATGGCAAACTGATCAAAGGTAAGAGAGCATTTTTCAGCTACTTTATTTACATAGTGAGTCATAAAGTAGGCAATATATTTGTTGAACAATAAACTGGAATGACTATATTAAGAAGTCAGAACAGTGAGAAGTATAAGAGATAGGGAGGGACATTACATTATGATAATAGGATCAGTTTTCCAAGAAGGCACAATGATTATAAGTGTATATGTCCCTAACAAAAGGGTTTTGAAATTCATAAGGTGAAAACTGGTAGCCAGAGAGGAGAAATGGGCAAATCTATAATTATAGGTGTAGACTTCAACATACCTCTCTGAGAAATCACTAGAAGTAGATAGGAAATAATAATATTAATAATAATAATAGGCTATATATAATGATAAGCCTATATAATAAGAAAATAGGCTATATAAGACTGTAACATTATCAACTTGATTTTGATATTTGCAGAACATTCTATCCAAGAAAAGCAGAATATGCAGTCTGTCCATGTACACTAAAATAGACTATTTACCAGATAGAACATACTCTGTGCCATAAAAATAAACCCAACAAAGTTAAAATAAATGAAGTTATACAAATTATTTTCTCTGATCACCACTGAATTAAACTGTAAATTAGTCATAGGAAGATGTATTGAAATGTCCAAATATTTAGAAACTAAACAACACATTTCTAAATAATCCATAAATCAAAGAGAAAATCTAAGTTAATTTTTAAAATACTTTTGAATTGAGTAAACACTTTTAAAAAATGTAAAAATATGCAGGGCACATATAAAACAATACTTAGAGGGAAATCAATGAAACTGAGAACAGAACAGTAATAGTGGGAAAACATCAATGCTATCAAAAGCTTGTACATTAAAATATCAAAAATTAACTTGAAACAGATTATTGACCATATAAAACTAAAAATTCTATAAGAAACACAGGAGAATATTTTGGCAATCTTGGATTAAGCAGACATTTCTTAGGAGACAAAACGTAAAATTTTATAAAATTTTGTGTATATATATATATATATATATGTATATGCATGATTGGATAACAAAATGTAAAAACTGCTTTTTAAAAAGAATTTATTACAAAATATAGTTACAAGCCTTAGACTATGAGAAAATTTTGCAAAATATTTTTTATGGTAAAAGTCTTAATTCCACAGTATGTAAATAGCCCTGAAAACTCAGTAATGGGAAATGAAAAATTCTTTTCTAAAAGGGGTTAAATTTGAACAGACACTTCACCAAAGAAGATATAAGGATGGTCAATAAGCACATAGAAGGAATGGAAGGATGCTCAATATAAATAATCATCAGATAAATGAAAATTAAAACCATGATACAAAGCTACTACATATGCACTAGAATGACTAAAAGTAAAACTAAACAGAAATAAAATTAAAAGTAAGAAAAAATTGAAAATACTAAATGCTGACACATATATAGAATAAGAATGGGAACTCTCATAACACAATTGTTGAGGATGCAAATTTGTATAGTTGCTCTTTGGAAAATCATCTGCAGTTTTTTATAATGTTAAAGATAAACTTGCCATATGAGCAGCAATTCCAATCCCAGTATTTACCCAAATGAAATGAAAACATATGTCTACAGAGAGTCTACATAAGAATGCCTAGAACAGTTTTATTCCTTATTTTCCCAAACTGAAAACAGTTGAAATGCCCATCAACTGGCAAATGAATAAAACATTATGGTATATCCATATAAGGAAATTCTACTCAGAAAACATAGATAGAAACTACTGAATCATGTAACAATATTGATAAATTGAAAAAGCATTTTTCTAAGTGAAAGAAACTGGACATAAAAAGCCATGTTCTGTATGATTCCATTTACATAAACTGTTCAGAATAGGCACATCCCTAAACACAGAAAATAAATTAGTGGGTGCCAGGGCTTTGGAAAGGAAGAGACGATTGACTAAAAGGGTCATCAGGAACTTTTTGGGGTGATGGAATTATTCTGTATTTTGATTATAGTGTCATTTTCATAACTTTTTGCATTTGTCATAGAACTGTGTAGCTAATGAATTTTACTGTACATAAACTATATCACAACACACCTTATTTTAAAAATAGTAAAAAAAAGAAATATGGAATACCATTTAGCAGGTTTAATGCCTAAATATTAGAATTCTTTAATTAAAGCTCAAAAATATAGAGGCAAAGAAATTATCAAAGAAAAAAACATTCCTACAACTGGAGGACATAAATCTCCATATTAAAAAGAACCAGATGTGTGTGCGTGTACACAGACACACACACACAAGCAAAGATATAAACACAAGATCCATGCTATGGTCATGAAAACTAAGATCAAGGAGTTTAAAGACGAGAATCATAATATCTTTCACTTGAGGAAAAATAAAAGACCATAAACAGAATGTCAAAAATCAGAAAAGCATATAGACGGCAAGTACCTCAACATCATAAAGGCTATATATGACAAACCCACAGCTAACATCATACTTAACGGCGATACGCTGAAAGCTATTCATCTAAGATCGGGAACAAGACAGGGATGCCCACTTTCTCCACTGTTATTCAACATAGTACTGGAGGTCCTAGCCACAGCAATCAGACAAAACAAAGACATACAAGGCATCCAGATTGGTAAAGAAGAAGTCAAATTGTCCCTATTTGCAGATGACATGATACTGTACATAAAAAACCCTAAAGATTCCATTCCAAAACAAACAAACAAACAAAAAAATCAGAAAAGCATCAGTTATCAACATAGGTGGGAGCTAGTAGATAATAGAGCTAGGCCTTTGGAATTCTGAGGGAAAATCATGTGTACTTAGATTTACCCTTTACCAAATGTAAGGGTGAAATAGGCATTTTGAAACATGCATGTTACAGGCAATTTATTGCGTAGAAATCCATTCTTAAAAGGCTACAGGAAGATACATTCCAACATCATGAAGAATTAAATGAAGAAAGTAGATCAAAGCTCCAGGAATCAGGAAATCTAGCATCAAAATGGGGAAGGAAATTTCTAGTACTCTAGAAATTTTATTAGTCTATTTTTAAAGTTTTCATCATATTTTCTATCACATCAGCTAAGTATTATTATTAAAATACCTTGTAGTTTCTAGAAATGTTTTATAAATAATAGACTTAACCTGTTTTCAAAATAAACTTTGTATTTTATTCTTCTACTCTATCATCAGTGTTCATATTCTTCAATACATGTGACATGTAATCAACTTCACAGTTTTTAAGCTCTTTGTATCTACTTAGAAGTCCACAAGTTCATCTAAATACTTTCTTTTTCTTTAAAACACTTATAAGGTCAAAAAATAGTATATTTAACTAATGAGCAATACTCTCTTTGCTCTTTTGGATGACTAGTTGGTTTGGACAATATTAAAAACAATCTAATTCATCA
>JAVSCE010014404.1:0-20923 GCA_032199065.1 Smutsia gigantea | reverse complement strand
CACACGACCTGCTCAAGATCACTCAGCTAATAAATGCCACGGCCTGAGCCTAGACCCCAAAACCAAGAGTACTGATTCTTTCTACGAAAACACACATCACGTCAAAAACATCCCCGTCGTGACCATCACGGCCGCCATCATGCACCCACCACCACCAGCATCATCAGGCTGACCAAAGAACTAGAACATCCACTTCCAGGCTGGGGCTGGACACAGACATCGCTGCCAAGTATACGCAGCTCATCGTGGTTGCCTTCCTATCCACCCAGCTCCCTAACTGTTGCTCAAGTTTTAAAAAATAACACTTTCTCAACTTTTTCCCTTCAGCAAATCTCTCATTTCCACAAACTGCTATTCTCAACTAGATGGTGATAGAGAAGCAACCTTCTCAAATTATTACTCAAGGAGGGGGCAGTTTTAAAGGTGTGTTGAAGCTGGCTGGCACAAGCTTTCAGGAAGTGACTGTTAAGTACTCAGAAATTTCATACTTGAGAGGAAATTGGCAAATTGTACAATCGGGGTATATAAATTTTTTATTTTTTAGAGAGCTGGTTAACCAGTTCACCACTATTATAGTAAACAGTAGACCTAGTAAGATAATTTGCCTTCTAAAATAGGTGTTTGTTAACTAATAAAACCCCAAGCAATGAGACACTGAACTGGAAAATTTTCTACAGTATGGTAGCAACATCTGAATGGAAGAGAGATCCTTTCTCAGCATCCCTTAATCACAGAAATGACTTAAGCTGATCTTGGAAAATAATGATTACTATTTCTTTAGTGCATATTATATTCCAGGTATTTTATACACATTTATCTCATCTAATCTTCATGGAAGCCCTGTGAGATATTATCTCCCTATTACAGATGGAGAAACAGAACCATGGAAATTAGATGACTCAACCAAGGTCATTCAGCTAAAGGGGATGTAGCTGGTATTTGAGTTCACCTAATTTGGGCTCCAATGACTTCATACTTCAACCTAGTGGCTCTGAATAATCAACGCAATGTTGCTACTGACACAGCTAACAGAACTGTTAAAGCTTTACTTAAGAAATCTCCTCAATAGTAGGTTTAACTATGCATATGTCTTAGATGACTTTGGCACTCTTCTCCATAGAAGCAGAATGCTTACTTAGATGACCCTGTGGTCCCTCCTGGTCTTCTAAGTTTAAGATTTCATATCACACAACACTATGTCCATTATTATCTAATGTATGGATCAGACTGTTGGACAAATCTTTGTCTTCCTCAAGACTAAAGCCTTTAGAGGCAACACCTGTCTCTTCCATGACTAGAAAGGCCTTTGCCACAATTATCAGGCTCTCCCCACTTCAAACTGCACCCTCTCCTCCCCTTTGAAGCAATACTTTGCCCAAGAGAAACCCAACACAGGTTGTATCAAACTTAAAACACAACAAATCAATTAATCTTCAGAAGGTTGTCATAACTGTCCTGACTATATTTGCTAATTATTGATGCTCTTTAGGTTTACACAAGAGATTTGTCCATCTGTCTTCCTAGTCTGAACATGAAATGAATTTGTGAAAGCAAGATTGTGACAATAGCCTCATTTCTCCTAGGCAACAGATGATGATGCCACACAACCAGTTATTATATTACTGTAGAATCTGCTCAGCAGGAAAAAGATAGCTGATCCCAGCACAGGCTTGCTCAAAGACCAGAAAATGGCAGGATAATAAAATAACAGTAACAGCTAACACTGAATGCTCACTGTGGACCAGGCTCCACTCTGAGTACTCTACTGAATTAACTCTTTTTATCCCACCACCTTCATTATTTTCAGTATACTTAGTTGTCACGCTAGCAAAGTTATCTATGCCTAGACAGCAAAGAAAAATTTAACCAACTTGACTCTAGCACCACAAACCATATTTTCCTGAGGTTGGCTTCCTGACTCATTACCTGTGCTTCCTGTTGTGCATACAGTTGATGGGTTATATACAAGAGCAGAATGTAGGAGAAAAATATGTTGAATGTAAGCAGTCTATCTCCAGAGTCCACTCGCCTAACTCCTACTCTATATCATACTAGTGAGAAAATTGGGAACCAAGGAGACGAAGTGTATTTACAAAGGTTACCATCATGAGAAGCCACAGAATCAGAGCACTTTTGGAGCAATACAAAAGTTAAAAGTCTAAGGAGGTGCAAGACCTGCACTCTGAAAACTGTAAGACACTCATGAGAGAAATTAAGGAAGACACAAATAAATGGAAATCTAAAAAAAAACCTTAAAAATCTTAAACGTGGGTATTCAAATATTACAGGAGAATATTTTTTAATATTCAAAAAACAAAACAAATTATCAACTGGTATGAACACTCTTTGCATACATGTCATGCCAAGATGAAGAAAATCAAGCAAGTACAACTTGAACTTGATCTTAACCTTAGTGTTTAATTTTTATAAATAAATAAATCACATTTATCCCATATCATTTCACTTATCATCTGTGACAAAAATTACGAAGCCCCCGTATTTTAAATGATCACCTTCTGCTGGTAACTAGGATGAAACATATGGAAAGTAGCAAACCTCAGGAGAAACACTTAGTTGAACACACACTTCGCCAAACATGTCCCACATGTCCCATGTGAGCACCAACCCTTTGGAAAACCAGTGCAGGTGCCCCCGATTCTCACTCACCAGAATTCCTCTTCTTCGTTATCAGAAGCGGAAGTTTAAGAAGCAATAAAGTATCTAGTGAAGAGCTGACTCGCTCCACTTCCCCTCTGGATCAGAGGTACTTGGTAAACAAAATTCTTTTCTCCTTTCATCACGCTGAGAAATCCTATCTCCTCTCCTGCCCCCTACCTTAGTAACTCCCCACCTGCTGTGTAATTCACTCTTGAAGTAATATTGGTAATTTAGGTGGCAAAGTGTACAAGTGCCTCAGAATCCAGGTAAATGAACTGGAAAAGTGGGAATCTGTATAAAAGCAGTTAAATTGGAAGCTCTCGAACTAAGTGAATTAGAATAAACTGGATAGTCATTAAAATGCATCCCCTTCAGAGATTCTAGTTTAGAGGGTCTGTGGTAGGGCAAAGGAACCTACATTTTAAACAAGTGTTCCAGGTGATTCTGGGGCAGGGAGTGGATTGGAAGTCCACTTTGAGGAACACAGTTCTACATAATATCATAGACACTAGAGATGAGCATCCATCGAAGCGCGGGAAGTATAAGACAGAGCAAAAGTATGTAGGACAAGATGGTGGCTGCAGGCACTGGGCCAAGAGGCAGGCCGAGGAGGGAGGCATGGAAGGACTGTGGGACTGCCACCATTTGGAGGTAGATGACTACCGAAGATGAACTCTGCCTGCCCAACAAGTCTGCTTAGCTCTGCAGCTTATAAATTCATAACAAAGATGTTGAAATCAACTCTGGATATGAAACATTCATATAGTGTATAACAGAGAGAAAGAAAGTAGTGGAAGGAGCTAGTTAGGGACATTGGACTCTAAAAAGTCTCTAAAAACAAGAACATAAGTGATATTTTGAAAAAATCACCAATTTTTCAAAGTTTCAGATTTAAGGCATTATCTTCAAATTTCAGGCAAAATTCTCTCCTTATTTTTCTAAGTCATGAGCAAATAGGATGATGCTCTTTAAATTACTTCCTTTCAATATCTTACCTTCTACGTTGCCGGATTCCTGAAAAAACCAGTAGCGTGATTGCAACAATGATGATGCAGAATATCACTCCAAATACAATAATCCAGATGGGCACAGATGGGTCAGTGGGTGGTGCAAGAGTGGAAGGAATTTTTAAAAATTCCAGAGTCTGGTCATTCAAAAAGAAGACATTATTGATCCGGTTCCTATTCATTCTAAAATATAGTGATTAAAAACAAAACAAGACAGAAAAAAAACCCATTAGAAACAGAAGGTATGGACCTCTCTCTCCATAATTCCCCCTATCTCTATAAACAGAGCATCCCCATAGCAAGAGGCTTTAGGCTGACTAGACAGTTCAGTGAGGGCAATTGTGCTGTGGTATTGTTTGCATAAGCTGCAGTGCTGGCTGCCAGAGAGAAGCTTGCCTATGCATTACTGCCCTCCATTGTCACTGATGTCCCAGAAGTAACCAGAAGTCCTGAGCTGCAGGCTCTGCCCACCATGTTTTATTTCCTGAGCAGTAACACCTACATTAAAATGACAGAACTCTGTGTACGGTGGCTTGCATAAATACCAATGGCCCGAAAAGATAAAATTATATGTAAAAAGTGAGTGATAAACATGAGAAGAAAAGAAAAACAGGAACGAAAAGAAAACATGAAGCCAGGGGCAGCTGCAAATTCATCAACGTAATCTCTTTTTTTTTTCCCATTAATTCAAGAAATATTTGCTGAAAACTTACCAAGTAAGACACTGTGTTAGGTGCTGGAGATACAAAGTGAAATGAAAATACCAAGGAGCTTACAGTCTGGAAGGATGGCAGATCAGCCCCTCCACAACCACAGTGTGGTGCAAAATGTTCGTAGTGAACGATGCAAATATGGGCATAGTGGGAGCGCAGCTGAGGGGGAAGGACATCATAGCATGAGGTCAGGGCTGCTTTCTGAGAAAGCAACTTTTGAGCTGTGTTTTAAGGGGCAAGTAGGAGTTCTTCAGCCCAAAGTGTGTAGTGAGCACAGGAACAGAGACATGGCATTATTAATTGTTCAGTAAAGTGCAAGTAGTTCCATATGATTAAAGGAAATGGTGTTTCAGGAGTCTGAAAGTCTAGAAAAAATATAAAGGTAAATGTATGACTTCTCCTGGGGAAAACCTGCATTTTGGGTGATGGTGTCAACTGGGGAGGGATTGGCTGCAGAGACTTATTTGATGGAAACCAAATAAGTGAATTTCTAATCAGAATTTACAAACTAGATGAGGTGATTTCTTGGAGATATTATATGGCCTTTACTGAATTCCCGCTAGACTGGTTGACTTCATCTACCACCAGAGCAGCACTGGAAAACAGAAATATAACATGAGCCTCATATGTGACTTAAAATTTTCTAGGAGCTGCATTTTTAAAAAAAGGACAAAGAAAGAGTTGAAATTGATTTTAAAAATATTTCTGCCCAATATATCCGAGAAAATATAATTTTTACATGTTATCAATATTGAGCTGATTCGCAGTTTATTTTGTACTAAGTTTTTGAAACTCGGTGTGTACTTTACACTTAGAGCATATCTAATCTTGGACTAACATTTCAAGTGCTTGATAACCACATGTGGCTGGTGACTACTGGATTGGATAGCCCAGGTCATGAACCTGACAGTAACGGCTTGAGAATCTCTGCAGACCAGCACCAAGCTATCAAGAAAGACTTCCTTTAGCAAATAAAAATCTGTGCTGAGGCATGATTATTCATGAATGTGAAGGATACTCGCAGCCAGATCATCTACAGCAGGGGATAATTTCAACATACTTTTAATCAAACTATGGAATATTTTTTCTCATACTTAATATAATCTGAGAACACAAATCCTTCTGCAAAATAATGAACCCCAATACTGAGGTACAACTCAGAGTAGAATGAGAAGTTCCTCTGTGTTCTCTGTCTACCTACCCGGTTGGTTAACACTTTCCTGTTCTATCATCTCTCAGGCTGATTAGAAATTGTAGCTCAGTACAGACTAAACCCACCACTGAGATCTCCAATAAGGGTCAATCACCATGGATGTCTTCCAACCAAATTGGTCTTGAATAAGGCCAGGCCCTCATGACAGAGCTAAAACAGACATCTTCAAACTGGTCAATCAGTCCCTCACCTAATTCCATTGGTGTGGACACTTTGGTAGAGAAGGGGGAAAAAAACCACTGGATGTAGTAACAGTAGCCTGAGTTCAGGTCCTCACTTTTTATTTTTCTAGCATGGTGACCTCAGCAAATCAGTTAATCTCCCTGAGCCTTGATTTCCTCATTTATAAATCAGGGATAATAGTAACTACTCAAAAATGACTGGTGTTGATATTAAATGCCACAGATGCATAAGAACATGCCTTATGAACCAGAAAGTGTTACACAAATATTAGGTAGAGCTAGTATTTTTGCCCAACCACATAGATTCTTCATTCAGCCTTGAAATTCCTATAACCTGCTCTCTAGGGACTGTCTCCTGTCTTTTCACTCTATCCTTCCCCTGGTATTGTTTCCTTTATTTTCTTACAATCCTGCTGAGCCCTGTCCATTCCCTGATAAATCCTCATTCTACTGGCCATCCTCACCCCCCAAATAGCTTCTCCTGCTAGGAACTCTGAAACAGACACTTTGTTGTGAACATATTCATCTACATCCTTGACCTTCACCACCAGCACTGACTCTTCCTCCTCATATTAACTGAAGGCTGGTTTAACCACAGTGCCTTCATTTTCCTTGTAGTCCTCCCAGATATCACAGGGCTTGAATAAAACCCCTTTTCATGGGAAATACGATCTTCCTAATTCTTACTTCCCAAGTAGTAGGTCTTAACAGTATCCTTAGGGGCAGAGTGCTGAAACAATTCTGTTCAAACCTTTTTGTTTATTAGGCTAAATCACTACCCACTGGTACAGATGCTCAATGTCTTTGCTTCAGCAAAGTAAAGAGATAACTGCTCACACAAAAACCTTTGGCATTTGATTATATACTCGTTATCTTGAATGTTAATATTTTACAGAGAGCAAAGGAGTTCCCTCACTAGATATTTCCCTTGGTAAAGAGAACAATATGCATTTCAGTAACTTGTGAGGAGTCCTTTGTGAGGAGAGTTCCGTAGTTTCAGTTTTTCTTTCACAGGAAATAGTTTCTTTCCAGCCTCGTTCCTCCAATATACCTTTGCCACCAACATCAATCATGTGTGGGATGTGGAGTTTTGACACACATAACATGCATATTAATTGAAATAAACACACATTGCATCCTTCCGCTTCTGTGAAGTAAGGAATACATTTCACTTTTGAAAGGTTGTTATGATCAAGGGAGAAGAGGAGTGGAACTGTCAGGAAAAACTGTGCAAACTTGAAATAGGTAAAAAATATTAGAGTGGAGACGTCTGGGAAGATGGCGGTGTGAGCAGGGCAGTGGAAATCTCCTCCCAAAACCATATGTATTTATGAAAATACAACAAGTACAACTATTCCTAAAAAAGAGACCAGAAGATACAGGACAGCACATAGCCTGCAGCTACACCCGAGAGGACTCAGCACCCCACAAGGCGGTGTTAAAGAGCCCAGCTGACATACGTAGCACCTACCAGCAACCACTTCTATCGCCATGAAAAGACAGAGGAATATGGTCCAGACTAAGATCAACCAGACAACCCCAGAGAGGGAGCCTGAAGGGATGGAAATGCACAATATTCCTGAAAAAGAATTCAGAATAAAAGTCATAACCATACTGATGGATCTACAGAGAAATGTGCAAGAGCTGAGGGAGGAAGTGAGGGAAGTGAGGAAAGACAATGCAGAAATCAGACAAGCGACTGATGGGCTTAACAGCAGACTGGATGAGATGCAAGAGACTGTTAATGGAATAGAAATCAGAGAACAGGAATACAGAGAAGCTGAGGCAGAGAGAGATAAAAGGATCTCTAGGAATGAAAGAATATTAAGAAAACTGTGTGACCAATCCAAACGGAACAATATTCGCATTATAGGAGTACCAGAGGAAGAAGAGAGAGAAAAAGGGATAGAAAGTGTCTTTGAAGAAATAATTGCTGAAAACTTCCCCATGCTGGGGAAGGAAACAGTCTCGCAGTCCACGGAAGCCCACAGATCTTCCAACACAAGGGACCCAAGGAAGACAACACCAAGATACATAACAATTAAAACAGCAAAGATCAAAGATAAAGACAGAGTATTAAAGGCAGCTAGAGAGAGAAAAAAGATCACGTACAGAGGAAAACCCATCAGACTATCATCAGACTTCTCAAAAGAAACCTTACAGGCCAGAAGAGAATGGCATGATATACTTAACGTAATGAAACAGAAGGGCCTCGAACCAAGAATATTGTATCCAGCATGATTATCATTTAAATATGATGGAAGGATTAAACAATTTCCAGACTAGAGAAACTTGAGAGAGTTTGCCTCTCATAAACCACCTCTACAGGATATCTTAAACAGACTGCTCTAGAGGGAGGAACCCCTAAGGCTAAAAAGATTTCGC
The DNA here is from genome assembly GCA_032199065.1 of Smutsia gigantea. NCBI lineage: Eukaryota > Metazoa > Chordata > Mammalia > Pholidota > Manidae > Smutsia > Smutsia gigantea. Next base: position 12,765 of record JAVSCE010014404.1, on the reverse strand, counting down.
CAGAGAAAATAAAATCATAGCAAAGAAAGCAGACCATCCAAATACTAACTAAAGGCAAAGAATAAAACACCTAGTATTAAAGAATGGAGGAGGAAGAATAAGAAGGGAGAGAAATAAAGAAACATCAAACAGTGATTACAATAACATAACAAAAAAGTTAAGTTAGATTGTTAGATAGTAAAGTAGCAACCCTTGAACCTTTGGTAACCACGAATCTAAAGCCAGCAATGGCAATAAGTACATATCTATCGATAATCACCCTAAATATAAATGGACTGAATGCACCAATCAAAAGACACAGAGTAACAGAATGGATAAAAAAGCAAGACCCATCTATATGCTGCCTGCAAGAAACTCACCTCAAATCCAAAGATATACACAGACTAAAAGTGAAGGGATGGAAAAAGATATTTCATGCAAACAACAAAGAGAAAAAAGCAGGTGTTGCAGTACTTGTATCAGACAAAATAGACTTCAAAACGAAGAAAGTAGCAAGAGATAAAGAAGGACATTACATAATGATAAAGGGGTCAATCCAACAGGAAGATATAACCATTATAAATATATATGCACCCAACAGAGAGCGCCAGCATATGTGAAACAAATACTGACAGAATTAAAGGAGGAAATAGACAGCAATGCATTCATTTTAGGAGACTTCAACACACCACTCACTCCAAAGGACAGATCAACCAGACAGAAAATAAGTAAAGACACAGAGGCACTGAACAACACACTAGAATAGATGTACCTAACAGACATCTACAGAACTCTGCACCCAAAAGCAACAGTATACACATTCTTCTCAAGTGCACATGGAACATTTTCCAAAATAGACCACATACCAGGCCACAAAGAGAACCTCAGTAATTTCAAAAATATTGAAATCCTACCAACCAACTTCTCAGATCACAGAGGTATAAAACTAGAAATAAATTTTAGAAAGAAAACAAAAAGGCTCACAAATAAATGGAGACTTACCAACATTCTCCTAATTAATCAATGGGTTAACGACCAAATCAAAACAGAAATCAAAGAATATATGGAGACAAATAGCAACAACACAAAGCGACAACGTCTGTGGGATGCAGCAAAGGCATTTCTGAGAGGAAAGTATACTGCAATCCAGGCCTATTTGAAGAAGGAAGAACATTCCCAAACGAATAGTCTAAAGACACAATTACTGAAATTGGAAAGAGAAGAACAAATGAGGCCCTAAGTCACCAGAAGGAGGGACATAATAAAGATCAGAGAGTAAATAAATAAAACTGAAAAGAATAAAACAATAGAAAAAATCAATGAAACCAAGAGCTGGTTCTTTGAAAAAATAAACAAAATAGATAAACCCCTAGCCAGACTCATTAAGAGAAAAAGAGAATCTACACACATAAACAGAATCAGAAATGAGAAAGGAAAAATAACGATGGACCCCACAGAAATACAAAGAAATATAAGAGAATATTATGAGAATCTATATGCTAACAAGCTGGAAAACCTAGAAGAAATGGACAACTTCTTAGAGAAATACAACCTTCCAAACAAGAAACAGAAAAATTAAACAGACCAGTCACCAGCAACGAAATTGAAGTAGTAATCAAAAAATTACCCAAGAACAAAACCCCCGGGTCAGGTGGATTTACCTCTGAATTCTACCAGACATATAAGAGAGGAAATAACACCCATTCTCCTTAAAGTTTTCCAAAAATAGAAGAGGAGGGAATACTTCCAAACTCATTCTATGAAGCCAGCATCACTCTAATACCAAAACCGGGCAAAGACCTCACCAAAAAAGAAAACTACAGACCAATATCCCTGATGAATGTGGATGCAAAAATACTCAACAAAATATTAGCAAACTGAATTCAAAAATACATCAAGAGGATCATACACCATGATCAAGTGGATTCATCCCAGGGATGCAAGGATGGTACAACATTCGAAAATCCATCAACATCATCCACCACATCAACAAAAGAAGAACAAAAACCACATGATCATCTCCATAGGTGCTGAAAAAGCATTTGACAAAATTCAGCATCCATTCCTGATTAAAACTCTCAACAAAATGGGTATAGAGGGCAAGTACCTCAACATCATAAAGGCTATATATGACAAACCCACAGCTAACATCATACTTAAAGGCGAGATGCTGAAAGCTTTTCATCTAAGATAGGGAACAAGACAAGGATGCCCACTCTCTCCACTGTTATTCAACATAGTACTGGAGGTCCTAGCCACGGCAATCAGACAAAACAAAGACATACAAGACATCCAGACTGGTAAAGAAGAAGTCAAATTGTCAGTATTTGCAGATGACATGATACCGCACATAAAAAACCCTAAAGATTGCACTACAAAACTACTAGAACTAATATCTGAATTCAGCAAAATTGCAGGATACAATATTAACACACAGAAATCTGTTGCTTTCTTATACACTAACAATGAACTAAGAGAAAGAGAAATCAGGGAAATAATTTTATTTACAATTGCATCAAAAAGAATAAAATACCTAGGAATAAACCTAATGAAGGAAGTGAAAGACCTGTACTCTGAAAACTACAAGACACTCCTAAGAGAAATTAAAAAGGACACTAACAAATGGAAATTCATCCCATGCTCTTGGCTAGGAAGAATAAATATTGTCAAAATGGTTACACTACCTAAAGCAATCTACAGATTCAATGCAATCCCTATCAAAGTACCAACAGCTTTCTTCAATGAACTGGAACAAATAATTCTAAAATTCATATGGAACCACAAAAGACTCCGAATAGCCAAAGCAATCCTGAGAAGGAGGAATAAAATGGGGAATTACGCTCCCTGACTTCAGGCTCTACTACAAAGCCACAGTAATCAAGACAATTTGGTATTGGCACAAAAACAGACCCACAGACCAGTGGAACCGAATAGAAAATCCAAACATTAACCCAAACATATACAGTCAATTAATGTTTGATAAAGGAGCCTTGGATATACAATGGGGAGATGACAGCCTCTTCAGCAGCTGGTGTTGGAAAATCTGGACAGCTACATGTGAAGAGAACGAAAGTGGACTACTGTCTAACCCCATACACAAAAGTCTACTCAAAATGGATCAAAGACCTGAATGTAAGTCATGAAACCATAAAACTCTTAGAAAAAAACATAGGCAAAAATCTCTTGGACATAAACATGAGTGACTTCTTCATGAACATATCTCCCGGGCAAGGGAAACAAAAGCAAAAATGAACAAGTGGGACTATATCAAGCTGAAAAGCTTCTGTACAGCAAAGGACACCATCAGTAGAACAAAAAGACATCCTACAGTATGGGAGAATATATTCATAAATGACGTATCCGATAAGGGGTTGACATCCAAAATATATAAAGAACTCACGCACCTCAACAAACAAAAGCAAATAATCCAATTAAGAAATGGGCAGAGGACATGAATAGACACTTCTCCAAAGAAGAAATTCAGATGGCCAACAGGCACATGAAAAGATGCTCCACATCGCTAATCATCAGAGAAATGCAGATTAAAACACAATGAGATATCACCTCACACCAGTGAGGATGGCCAACATCCAAAACACAAACAACAACAAATGTTGGCGAGATGTGGAGAAAAGGGAACCCTCCTACACTGCTGGTGGGACTGCAAATTAGTTCAACCATTGTGGAAAGCAGTATGGAGGTTCCTCAAAAAACTCAAAATAGAAATACGATTTGACCCAGGAATTCCACTCCTAGGAATTTACCCTAAGAATGCAGCAGCCCAGTTTGAAAAAGACAGATGCACCCTATGTTTATCGCAGCACTATTTACAATAGCCAAGAAATGGAAGCAACCTAAGTGTCCATCAGTAGATGAATGGATAAAGAAGAGGTGGTACATATGCACAATGGAATATTATACAGCCATAAGAAGAAAACAAATCTTACCATTTGCAACAACATGGATGGAGCTAGAGGGTATTATGCTCAGTGAAATAAGCCAAGCTGAAAAAGACAAGTACCAAATGATTTCACTCATATGTGGAGTATAAGAACTAAGAAAAAAACTGAAGGAACAAAACAGCAGCAAACTCACAGAACCCAAGAACGAACTAATAGTTACCTAAGGGAAAGAGACTGGGGAGGATGGGTGGGAAGGTAGGGACAAGGGGGAAAAAGGGGCATTACGATTAGCAGATATAATGTTAGGGGGGCACGGGGTGGGCTGTACAACCCAGAGAAGACAAGTAGTGCCTCTATAGCATCTCACTATGCTGATGGACAGTGAATGTAATGGGGTTGGTGGGGGGGACCTGATGAAGGGGGTAGTGTAGTCACCATAATACTGCTCATTTAATTGTAGATTAATGATATCAAAATAAACTTAAAAAAAAAAAGAAATGGGCAGAGGACATGAATAGACACTTCTCCAAAGAAGAAGTTCAGATGGTCAACAGGCACATGAAAAGATGCTCCACATTGCTAATCATCAGAGAAATGCAGATTAAAACAGCAATGAGATATCATCTCACACCAGTGAGGATGGCCAACATTGAAAACACAAACAACAACAAATGTTGGCAAGGATGTGGAGAAAAGGGAACCCTCCTACACAGCTGGTGGGAATGCAAATTAGTTCAACCATTGTAGAAAGCAGTATGGACGTTCCTCAAAAAACTCAAAATAGAAATACCATTTGACCCAGGAATTCCACTCCTAGGAATTTACCCTAAGAATGCAGCAGCCCAGTTTGAAAATGGCATATGCACCGCTGTTTATCACAGCACTATTTACAATAGCCAAGAAATGGAAGCAACCTAAGTGTCCATCAGTAGATGAATGGATAAAGAAGAAGTGGTACATATGCACAATGGAATATTATACAGCGATAAGAAGAAAACAAATCCTACCATTTGCAACAACATGGATGGAGCTAGAGGGTATTATGCTCAATGAAATAAGCCAAGCCGAAAAAGACAAGTATCAAATGATTTCACTCATATGTGGAGTATAAGAACAAAGAGAAAAACTGAAGGAACAAAACAGTAGCAAACTCACAGAACCCAAGAACGGACTAATAGTTACCAAAGGGAAAGGGACTGGGGAAGATGGGTGGGAAGGGAGGGATAAGGGGGGACAAGGGGCATTACGATTAGCAGATGTAATGTTGTGGGGGCATGGGGAGGGCTGTACAACTCAGAGAAGACATGTAGGGATTCTACAGCATCTCACTATGCTTATGGACAGTGACTGTAATGGGTTTGCTGGGGGGGACCTGATGAAGGGGGTAGTTTAATCACCATAATATTGCACATGTAATTGTAGATAAATGATACCAAAATAAATTATTAAAAAAAAATTAGAGTATCTGGGGAGTGCACTTTTATGGACAATTTCCTATTTTTGTCTTTGAGTTGTTTTGCAAATCTACAAATTGTAGAAAACTGATGAAATGTAAATGATTCTTGTGCATAGAAGACCAAGGGAACTGTGACTGGTGGAACATGGTTGAGTACTACCCACTGCAAAGCCTGGGTGGGGCATCTCTTTGTAAATGAACATCACCATTCCTCAGTCACTGTGTATGCGTGGTGCCTTGAAGTCTCCTTTGAAGTGATTTTAACATTTTGTTAGTTCCCTCATTAATTAATAAGAAAATCCTCGATAGCATTTATTTTTAATTTGTATGACAGACATGATATTGCCTTTTTTCTTTAAAACATATCTTTTAAAAGTAAAGACTGTATATTGACTAAAGAAGGTAAGTCCCTAGAGACCCAAGAAATGTGACTATTTTTTTTGGCTTCTAAATAAAAGTCAAAGGTATAACTTGTCCCTCAAAACGCCTTATATTTTTTAACTCATTTAATCTCTCAACAACTCTGAGAGAGGGGTAATATCATGATTCCCGTCTTATAGGTGATAAGAGGAAAGTAAATGCGGGGAAGTAAGTTGTCTGTATTCAGATAGTTAGCAAGAGACAAAACCAGAATTAAAAACCTAAGCATTCGGGCTCCAACATCTGTGTGATGAACCATCACACGATAGGGCCACACAAAGTGCTCTTACCAAAAGATGACACTACTGAATGTTCTTAGCAAACATCAAAACCAGGGCTTCTCAAGCACAACATGATAAACATTTGGGGTCAAATAATTCTTTGCTGTGAGGGTTGTCCTGTGTAGAGTAGGATGGTTAGCAGCATCCCTAACTTCTGCACACTCGATGTTGGTGGCATCCATCCCCTGACAATTGTGATATTCCCGGAGGGAACACTGCCCCCGGATGAAAAGCACAGATCGACACTAACCTCTAATACAAACTAACAAAGTGAAATCTTTGATATATTAATAAATGAGTCATTGTGAAGCAGAGTGAATTCTTCAAAACCTATGAAAACAGTTGAATTAGTCAACAAGTTGATTTACCAGTAGAAGACATATCTAGCGGTGATTACCTTATGGCTGACTGTACCTCAACAGCAGGAAGGGTGTGGTTTTCCGAAGGATCTGTAACCACAAACCAGAATGACACCCTCTGGGTTACGTTGCAAAGTAGAACATGGGAAATGCTGCAGATGATTGAAAGAAAAAACACATTTAAGGAAATATTGCCAGATTGCATTAAAACATCCAATGTGGTGTTATTACATCTAAAGATGCATCTTACCTATGAATGAAAAGTCATGTCCACCATTATGAAGCTATGTCTTATTAAGAAGAAAATAAAATAGGAAATTTCCTTTGTTTCAAAATCAAATGATTAGGGATTATTCCCTAACTAAGAATCTATCAAATAAGAAAAGAATTTCTCAGTAGAGAGCATTAGGGATCTCATTCTTCATCAACATTAGCTAACGGCATCAGTACCTCCTCAGCACATGGCCTCTCTCTGAACTACAGAAGCCTTTTGTGTTTTAGTTCAAGTCTTCCACCTCGCAGACCCAGAAAAAAAATCTGTTGCCCACTCTTATTTATTTATTTATTTTTAATAGTTTATTTTGGTATCATTAATCTACAATTACATGTGCAATATTATGGTGATTAAACTACCCCCTTCATCAGGTCCCCCCCACCAACCCCATTACAGTCACTGTCCTTCAGCGTAGTCAGATGCTATAGAGTCACTACTTGTCTTCTCTGAGTTGTACAGCCCTCCCCGTGCCCCCCAACATTATATCTGCTAATCGTAATATCCCTTTATTCCCCTTGTTGCTCCCTTCCCACCCATCTTCCCCAGTCAATTTCCCTTTGGTAACTATTAGTCCATTCTTGGGTTCTGTGACTCTGCTGCTGTTTAGTTAATTCAGTTTTTTACTTTGTTCTTATACTCCACATATGAGTGAAATCATTTGATACTTGTCTTTTTCGGCTTGGCTTATTTCACTGAGCATAATACCCTCTAGCTCCATCCATGTTGTTGCAAGTGGTAGGATTTGTTTTCTTCTTATGGCTGAATAATATTCCATTGTGTATATGTACCACATCTTCTTTATCCATTCATCTACTGATGGACACTTAGGTTGCTTCCATTTCTTGGCTACTGTAAATAGTGCTGCAGTAAACATAGGGGTGTATCTGTCTTTTTGAAACAGAGCTGCTGCATTATTAGGGTAAATTCCTAGGAGTGGGATTCCTGGGTCAAATGGTATTTCTATTTTGAGTTTTTTGAGGAACCTCCATATTGCTTTCCACAATGGTTGAACTAATTTTCATTCCCAACAGCAGTATAGAAGGGTTCCCTTTTCTCCACACCCTTGCCAACATTTGCTGTTGTTTGTGTTTTCGATGTTGGTCATCCTCACTGGTGTGAGATGATATCTCATTGTGGTTTTAATCTGTATTTCTCTGATGATTAGCGATGTGGAGCATCTTTTCATGTGCCTGTTGGCCATCTGAGTTTCTTCTTTGGAGAAGTGTCTATTCATGTCCTCTGCCCATTTCTTAATTGCATTATTTACTTTATGTTTGTTGAGGTGTGTGAGTTCTTTATATATTTTGGATGTCAACCCCTTATTGGATAGGTCATTTATGAATATATTCTCCCATACTGTAGGATGTCTTTTTGTTCTACTGATGGTGTCCTTTGCTGTACAGAAGCTTTTCAGCTTGATATAGTCCCACTTGTTCATTTTTGCTTGTTTCCCTTCCCCAGGGAGATATGTTCATAAAGAAGTCGCTCATGTTTATGTCTAAGAAATTTTTGCCTATGTTTTTTTCTAAGAGTTTTATGGTTTCATGACTTACATTCAGGTCTTTGATCCATTTTGAGTAGACTTTTGTGTATGGGGTTAGACAGTAGTCCACTTTCATTCTCTTCACATGTAGCTGTCCAGATTTTCCAACACCAGCTGCTGAAGAGGCTGTCATCTCCCCATTGTATATCCAAGGCTGCTTTATCAAACATTAATTGACTGTATATGTTTGGGTTAATGTTTTGATTTTCTATTCTGTTCCACTGGTCTGTGGGTCTGTTTTTCTGCCAATACCAAATTGTCTTGATTACTGTGGCTTTGTAGAAGAGCCTGAAGTCAGGGAGGGTAATTCCCCCTGTTTTATTCCTCCTTCTCAGGATTGCTGTGGCTATTCGGGGTCTTTTGTGGTTCCATATGAATTTTAGAATTATTTGTTCCAGTTCATTGAAGAAAGCTGTTGGTATTTTGACAGGGATTGCGTTGAATCTGTAGATTGCTTTAGGCAGTATAGCCATTTTGACAATATTTATTCTACCTAGCCAAGAGCATGTGATGCATTTCCATTTGTTAGTGTCCTCTTTATTTTCTTTTAGGAGTGTCTTGTACTTTTCAGAGTACAGGTCTTTCACTTCCTTCATTAGGTTTATTCCTAGGTATTTTATTCTTTTTGATGCAATTGTAAATGGAATTGTTTCCCTGATTTCTCTTTCTGTTAGTTCATCATTAGTGTATAGGAAAGCAACAGATTTCTGTGTGCCAATCTGGATGCCTTGTATGTCTTTGTTTTGTCTGATTGCTGTGGCTAGGACCTCCAGTACTATGTCGAATAACAGTGGAGACAGTGGGCATCGCTGTATTGTTCCTGATCTTAGATGAAAAGCTTTCAGCTTCTCACTGTTAAGTATGATGCTAGCTGTGGGTTTGTCATATATGGCCTTTATGATGTTGACATACTTGCCCTCTATACCCATTTTTTTGAGAGTTTTAATCATGAATCGATGCTGTATTTTGTCAAATGCTTTTTCATCATCTATGGAGATGATCATGTGGTTTTTGTTCTTCTTTTTGTTGATGTGGAGGATGATGTTGATGGATTTTCCAATGTTGTACCATTCTTGCATCCCTGGGATGAATCCCACTTGATCATGGTGTATGATCCTCTTGATGTATTTTTGAATTCGGTTTGCTAATATCTTGTTGAGTATTTTTGTGTCTACGTTCATCAGGGATATTGGTCTGTAGTTTTCTTTTTTGGTGAGGTCTTTGCCCAGTTTTGGTATTAGAGTGATGCTGGCTTCATGGAATGAGTTTTGAAGTATTCCTTCCTCTTCTATTTTTTGGCAAACTTTAAGGAGAATGGGTGTTATTTCTTCTCTTATATGTCTGGTAGAATTCAGAGGTGAATACGTCTCGTCTGGGGATTTTGTTCTTGGGTAGTTTTTTGATTACCGATTCAATTTTGTTGCTGGTGATTTGTCTGTTTAGTTTTTCTGTTTTTTGTTTGGTCAGTTTTGGAAGCTTGTAGTTTTCTAAGAAGTTGTCCATTTCTTCTAGGTTTTCCAGCTTGTTAGCATATAGAGTGTCATAATATTCTCTTACAATTCTTTGCATTTCTGTGTGGTCTGTCCTTATTTTTCCTTTCTCATTTCTGATTCTGTTTATGTGTGTAGATTCTCTTTTTCTCTTAATAAGTCTGGCTAGGGGTTTATCTACTTTGTTTTTTTTTCAAAGAACCAGCTCTTGGTTTCATTGATTTTTTCTATTGTTTTATTCTTCTCAGTTTTATTTATTTATTATGTGATCTTTATTATGTCCCTCCTTCTGGTGACTTTGGGCCTCATTTGTTCTTCTCTTTCCAATTTCAGTAATTGTGTCTTTAGACTATTCGTTTGGGAATGTTCTTCCTTCTTCAAATAGGCCTGGATTGCAGTATACTTTCCTCTCAGAAATGCCTTTGCTGCATCCCACAGAAGTTGTCGCTTTGTGTTGTTGCTATTTGTCTCCATATATTCTTTGATTTCTGTTTTGATTTGGTCGTTAACCCATTGATTAATTAGGAGAATGTTGGTAAGTCTCCATTTATTTGTGAGCCTTTTTGTTTTCTTTCTAAAATTTATTTCTAGTTTTATACCTCTGTGATCTGAGAAGTTGGTTGGTAGGATTTCAATATTTTTGAAATTACTGAGGTTCTCTTTGTGGCCTGGTATGTGGTCTATTTTGGAAAATGTTCCATGTGCACTTGAGAAGAATGTGTATACTGTTGCTTTTGGGTGCAGAGTTCTGTAGATGTCTGTTAGGTACATCTATTCTAGTGTGTTGTTCAGTGCCTCTGTGTCTTTACTTATTTTCTGTCTGGTTGATCTGTCCTTTGGAGTGAGTGGTGTGCTGAAGTCTCCTAAAATGAATGCATTGCTGTCTATTTCCTCCTTCAATTCTGTCAGTATTTGTTTCACATATGCTGGCACTCCTGTGTTGGGTGCATATATATTTATAATGGTTATATCCTCTTGTTGGATTGACCCCTTTATCATTATATAATGTCCTTCTTTATCTCTTGCTACTTTCTTCGTTTTGAAGTCTATTTTTTCTGATACAAGTACTGCAACACCTGCTTTTTTCTCCTTGTTGTTTGCATGAAATATCTTTTTCCATCCCTTCACTTTTAGTCTGTGTGTATTTTTGGGTTTCAGGTGAGTTTCTTGCAGGCAGCATATAGATGAGTCTTGCCTTTTTATCCATTCTGTTACTCTGTGTCTTTTGATTGGTGCATTCAGTCCATTTACATTTAGGGTGATTATCGATAGATACGTACTTATTGCCATTGCTGGGTTTAGATTCGAGGTTACCAAAGGTTCAAGGGTTGCTTCTTTACTATCTAACAATCTAACTTAACTTTTTTGTTAAGTTATTGTAAACACAGTCTGATGTTTTTTTATTTCTCTCCCTTCTTATTCTTCCTCCTGCATTCTTTATATACTAGGTGTTTTATTCTTTGTGTTTCTTTAGTATTTGGATTGTCTGCTTGCTTTCTTTGCTATGATTGTATTTTCTCTGGTGACATATTTTTAGCCTTAGGAGTGCTTCCCTCTAGAGCAGTTCCTTTAAGATGTCTTGTAGAGGTGGTTTATGGGAGGCAAATTCTCTCGCTTTCACTTGTCTGGAAATTGTTTAATCCCTCCATCATATTTCAATGATAATCGTGCGGGATATAATATTCTTGGTTCGAGGCCCTTCTGTTTCCTTACATTAAATATATCATGGCATTCTCTTCTGGCCTGTAAGGTTTCTGTTGAGAAGTCTGATGATAGTCTGATGGGTTTTCCTTTGTGGGTGATCTTTTTTCTTTCTCTAGCTGTCTTTAATACTCTGTCTTTATCTTTGATCTTTGCCATTTTAATTATTATGTGTCTTGGTGTTATCTTCCTTGTGTCCCTTGTGTTGGGAGATCTGTGGGGTTCCGTGGACTGCGAGACTATTTCCTTCCCCAGCATGGGGGAGTTTTCAGCAATTATTTCTTCAAAGACACTTTCTATCCCTTTTTCTCTCTCTTTTTCCTCTGGTACTCCTATAATGCGAATATTGTTCCATTTGGATTGGTCACACAGCTCTCTTAATATTCTTTATTCCTAGAGATCCTTTTATCTCTGTCTGCCTCAGCTTCTCTGTATTCCTATTCTCTGATTTCTATTCCATTAACAGTCTCTTGCATCTCGTACAGTCTGCTGCTAAGCCTGTCGATGGCTTATCTCATTTCTGCATTGTCTTTCCTGACTTCCCTCACTTCCTCCCTCAGCTCTTGCGTATTTCTCTGTAGATCCATCAGTATGGTTATGACTTTTATTTTGAATTCTTTTTCAGGGAGATTGTGCATTTCCATCCCTTCGGGTTCCCTCTTAGGTATTGTCTAGGTCTGGGTGATCTTTGTCTGTACCATATTCCTTTGTCTTTTCATGGTGATAGAAGTCGTCCCTGGTAGGTGTCACGTATGTCAGCTGGGCTCTTTAAGACTTAAAAAAAAAAGAAAGAAAAAACCAAGAAAAAACAAAAAAAAAAAAGGAAAGAAAGGAAAGAGAAGGGAAGAGAAAATAAAGAAAGAAAGAAACAAAGAAAAGAAAAGAAAAGGGGAAAAAAAGCCCACCCAGAGTGGATTCTGTAAGGATGCTGTAGGTGGCGCTGTTGCTCCACTATTCTGCAGCAGCGGCCGCGCTGCTCTTTTTAGCTCTGGCCGGGGCGGGAAGGAATGGGAGGCTTTGTTCTCTGTGTAAGGTTTCAGTGTGGCTACCTTTCCCAGTCGCCAGCCAAGGGGTCCGAAATTCCTCAGTACTCCCAGCCCGCTGGACGGAGCATGCCAGGGTGATCGTGTTCCCTCGCTGGGCCCCCCGCCTCTCCATGACCGCTAAAAACAGCGCACGCTTTTCTCTTGTCCCGGGGCGCCGGCTGCACGGACCCGGGCACATTCCCAGCTCAAAACCTGCACCTTCTGCCTCTCCAATATCCGATGAACCGTGCGATGTGTGTCAGTGCTCTGGGCACAGATCACCAGAGCTGGTTGTTTCGCGGACCTGTACCTCCACTCCCTCCTGGCTCTGAATC
>JAVSCE010014403.1:0-16974 GCA_032199065.1 Smutsia gigantea | reverse complement strand
ATCTTTAGGGTTTTTATGTACAGTATCATGTCATCTGCAAATAGTGACAATTTGACTTCTTCTTTAGCAATCTGGATGCCTTGTATGTCTTTGTTTTGTCTGATTGCTGTGGCTAGGACCTCCAGTACTATGTTGAATAACAGTGGAGAGAGTAGGCATCCCTGTCTTGTTCCCGATCTTAGATGAAAACTTTCAGCATCTCGCTGTTAAGTATGATGTTAGCTGTGGGTTTGTCATATATAGCCTTTATGATGTTGAGGTACTTGCCCTCTATACCCATTTTGTTGAGAGTTTTAATCAGGAATGGATGCTGAATTTTGTCAAATGCTTTATCAGCATCTATGGAGATGATCATGTGGTTTTTGTTCTTCTTTTCGTTGATGTGGTGGATGATGTTGATGGATTTTCGAATGTTGTACCATCCTTGCATCCCTGGGATGAATCCCACTTGATCATGGTGTCTGATCCTCTTGATGTATTTTTGAATTCGGTTTGCTAATATTTTGTTGAGTATTTTTGCATCTACGTTCATCAGGGATATTGGTCTGTAATTTTCTTTTTTGGTGAGGTCTTTGCCCGGTTTTGGTATTAGAGTGATGCTGGCTTCATAGAATGAGTTTGGAAGTATTCCCTCCTCTTCTATTTTTGGAAAACTTTAAGGAGAATGGGTGTTATTTCTTCTCTATATGTCTGGTAGAATTCAGAGGTGAATCCATCAGGCCCAGGGGTTTTGTTCTTGGGTAGTTTTTTGATTACCAATTCGATTTCATCACTGGTGATTGGTCTGTTTAGTTTTTCTGTTTCTTGCTTGGTCAGTCTTGGAAGGTTGTATTTTTCTAAGAAGTTGTCCATTTCTTCTATGTTTTCCAGCTTGTTAGCATATAGAGTCTCATAATATTCTCTTATGATTCTTTGTATTTCTGTGGGGTCCGTCGTGATTTATCCTTTCTCATTTCTGATTGTGTTTATGTGTGTAGATTCTCTTTTTCTCTTAATGAGTCTGGCTAGGGGTTTATCTATTTTGTTTATTTTTTCAAAGAACCAGCTCTTGGTTTTATTGATTTTTTCTATTGTTTTATTCTTCTCAATTTTATTTATTTCTTCTCTAATCTTTATTATGTCCCTCCTTCTGGTGACTTTGGGCCTCATTTGTTCTTCTTTTTCCAATTTCAGTAATTGTGTCTTTAGACTATTCATTTGGGAATGTTCTTCCTTCTTTAAATAGGCCTAGATTCCAATATACTTTCCTCTTAGAACTGCCTTTGCTGCGTCCCACAGAAGTTGTGGCTTTGTGTTGTTGTTGTCATTAGTCTCCATACATTCTTTGATTTCTGTTTTGATTTGGTCGTTAACCCATTGATTAATTAGGAGAGTGTTGTTAAGTCTCCATGTATTTGTGAGCCTTTTTGATTTCTTTCTAAAATTTATTTCTAGTTTTATACCTTGGTGATCTGAGAAGTTGGTTGGTAGGATTTCAATATTTTTGAAATTACTGAGGTTCTTTTTGTGGCCTAGTATGTGGTCTATTCTGGAAAATGTTCCATGTGCACTTGAGAAGAATGTGTATCCTGTTGCTTTTGGGTGTAGAGTTCTGTAGATGTCTGTTAGGTCCATCTGTTCTAGTGTGTTGTTCAGTGCCTCTGTGTCTTTACTTATTTTCTGTCTGTTTGATCTGTCCTCTGGAGTGAGTGGTGTGTTGAAGTCACCTAAGATGAATGCATTGCTGTCTATTTCCTCCTTTAATTCTGTTAGTATTTGTCTCACATATGCTGGCGCGCCTGTGTTGGGTGTATATATATTTATAATGGTTATATCTTCTTGTTGGACTGACCCCTTTATCATTATGTAATGTCCTTCTTTATCTTTTGCTACTTTCTTCGTTTGAAGTCTATTTTGTCTGATACAAGTACTGCAACACCTGCTTTTTTCTCCTTGTTGTTTGCATGAAATATCTTTTTCCATCCCTTCACTTTTAGTCTGTGTATATCTTTGGATTTGAGGTGAGTTTCTTGTAGGCAGCATATAGATGGGTCTTGCTTTTTTATCCATTCTTTTACTCTGTGTCTTTTGATTGGTGCATTCAGTCCATTTACATTTAGGGTGATTATTGATAGGTATGTACTTATTGCTATTGCTGGCTTTAGATTCGTGGTTACCAAGGGTTCAAGGGTTGCTTCTTTACTATCTAACAATCTAACTTAACTTTCTTCTTAAGTTATTGTAAACACAGTCTTATGTTTCTTTCTTTCTCTCCCTTCTTATTCCTCCTCCTCCATTCTTTCTATAATAGGTGTTTTATTCTTTGCCTTTAGTTCGTATTTGGATGGTCTGCTTTCTTTGCTATGATTTTTTTTTCTCTGGTGACATCTTTTAGCGTTAGGTGTGCTTCCCTCTAGAGCAGTCCATTTAAGATATCCTGTAGTGGTGGTTTATGAGACGCAAATTCTCTTAACTTTCGTTTATCTGGAAATTGTTTAATCCCTCCATCGTATTTAAATGATAATCATGCTGGATACAATATTCTTGGTTCGAGGCCCTTCTGTTTCATTACATTAAATATATCGTGCCATTCTCTTCTGGCCTGTAAGGTTTCTGTTGAGAAGTCTGATGATAGTCTGATGGGTTTTCCTTTGTAGGTGATCTTTTTTCTCTCTCTAGCTGCCTTTAATACCCTGTCTTTATCTTTGATCTTTGCCATCTTAATTATTATGTGTCTTGGTGTTGTCTTCCTTGGGTCCCTTGTGTTGGGAGATCTATGAGCTTTGGTGGACTGCGAGACTACTTCCTTCCCCAGCGAGGGAAAGTTTTCAACAATTATTTCTTCAAAGACACTTTCTATCCCTTTTTCTCTCTCTTCTTCCTCTGGTACTCCTATAATGCGAATATTGTTCTGTTTGGATTGGTCACACAGTTCTCTTAATATTCTTTCATTCCTAGAAATCCTTTTATCTCTCTCTGCCTCAGCTGCTCTGTACTCCTGTTCTCTGTTTTCTATTCCATTAACAGTCTCTCGCATCTCGTCCATTCTGCTGTTAAGCCCGTCGATCGCTTGTCTGATTTCTGTATTGTCTTTCCTCAGTTCCCTCAGTTCCTCCCTCAGCTCTTGCACATTTCTCTGTAGGTCCATCAGCATGGTTATGACTTTTATTCTAAATTGTTTTTCAGGGAGGCTGTGCATTTCCATCCCTTCAGACTCCCTCTCTGGGGTTGTCTGGTTGATTTTGGTCTGAACCATATTCCTGTCTTTTCATGGCTGTATAATTTGGTCACTGATAGTTGCCACGTATGTCAGCTGGGCTCTTTAAGACTTTAAAAAGAGAAGAAAAAAAAAGAGAAAAAAAAAGAAAGAAAGAAAGAAAAAAAGAAGAAAAAGAAAGAAAAGAAAAACAAAAACAAAACAAAAAACAAAACAAAACAAAAAAAACAAAAAAAAATGCCCACCGGACGTAGATTCTGTGGGAATGCTCTAGGTGGCGCTATTGCCCCACTATTCCACAGCTGTGACTGTGCCGCTCCGCAGGGCCCTTTATCACTCTGGCAGGGGTGGGAATGAATAGGAGGCTGTTGATCTCAGTGAGAAGTGTTAAGTATGGCTACGCTTCCTCAGTCGCCAGCTAAGGCGTCTGAAACTCCCCAGGACTCCCAGCCTGCTGGGCTGAGTGTGCTGGGGCGATCCGGCTCCTCCGCTGGGCTCCTGTCTCTTTAAGACCGCTGAAGAAAGCGCGCGCTTTTTT
This sequence comes from Smutsia gigantea, assembly GCA_032199065.1. NCBI lineage: Eukaryota > Metazoa > Chordata > Mammalia > Pholidota > Manidae > Smutsia > Smutsia gigantea. The sequence continues at coordinate 13,240 of JAVSCE010014403.1, read as the reverse complement.
TTTTTTTTCCTTCCCGGGAGCCGGCTGCAAGCACCCTGGCGCGTTCCCCGCTCAGATCCTGCCCCTCTGTCTCTCCAATCTCCGCTGCACTGCGCAATGTGGGTCAGCGCTCCCTGCACAGATCACCGGGGCAGGCTACTTCGTGGGGTGTGCTTCCACTCCCTCCCGGCTCTGAATCCTCTCCTCCTGCCGGTGCGCTGGGGTGGGGGAGGGCTCGGGTCCCGCCGGGTCGCGGCTCCGTATCTTACCCGCCTCTTGGGGTGCCGAGTCCTCTCGAGTGTAGCTGCACGCTGTGCGCTTTCCTGTGTATTCTCGTCTCTCTTTTAGGAATAGATGTATTTTCTGTGTTTTCGTCGATAAATATAGTGTTGGGAGGAGATTTCTGCCGTCCTGCTCACACCGCCATCTTCCCGGAGGTCTGGGCATAACCTTTTTCTAAATACTTCTTTCACTGATCCTACTGATTCTGACATCTTGTATTATCATTCAATTGGATATATTTCTTCATATCTCTTGGGAATTCTACTTTGGTTTAAGGATTACTTAGAAGTGGGTTATGTCTTGAGATTGTATGATATATTGTTCTAATTGATATAAGTATCAATTAGGTCAATGTGGTTAGTAATATTTTTCAGATTTTCTGTGTCTTTGATATTTTCATGTTCTATAAATTGCTATGAATGTGGATTTTTTTTAAAGTACAATGTGAAAAAAACTTCTTTCTTGCAATTATTTGAGAATAGTTTACTGACACTGAAAAATTTTAGTAATTTTTAAAACCAAGACCATTGTTCTACCTTATCACATTAAAACAAACTCCAGATATTAACACTGAGACATTATGTCATCTAATTCAGCCTCCATTTCTGTATTTCCAAAAGTCTAAGGGAGAAATACATTTGTCTTATCTGATACAATGTTGCTTTTTTTTTGGAAAATAATTCAGTTTGGTACCATATATTGCAGTTGGTTATCATATCTGTTTAGTCTCCTTTAATGCAGAAAGGTTTTTAGTCTTTTCTTGGCTTTCATCATAATCTTTACACTTTTGAAGTGCTCTTATGTAGACCTCAATTTGCTTTTTTTCCTTTTTGTTTCCTCATACTTATGTGTTACTGTATTGATGCATTGCAGAAATGTCACAGAAATGATGGTTTTTCCTTCTCATTGCATCCACTTAGGTTCTACTTTATTTTGATTTGTTCAATTATTGTGATGTTCATTTTGATCACTTTGTAATAATAACTATTTTGTGTGATGGCCCTTTGAGAACATATAAATACCTGGTTTCTCCTCCAATGTTCACCCACTGTTTTGAGCATCCATTTGCATTTGTTGACTAACTTGGTTTTTACTGTGCTGCTTGCCAAAGGGTAATTTATAATTAAGTATTCCTTCTGACAGTGGTCATGAGTTTCAGTGTCAAGAACCGTGAAGGTGCAGAGTGTTATATACTGTCAACTAATGAGTTAATCTGGCACAATTTCATGAACGTTGGCAGAAGATCATAATTCCTAGGTTAAAGACAAAGGGAATTCTTCATGACAACAGCAGTAGGCAAATTGGTGCAGGTCCCTCAAAACCCATATCCCACAAGAAGGCTAGGTAACACCTGCACATAAAATAATAGGTTGTTTTACAGGAGAGGAACTCCAAGCATAAGGAATGCCAGTTTTTTTAGAATGAGCAGCTAGCCTGCCTGATCTTTGTCTGGGAGGGAGACAATATCTTATATTACACAGTAAAACCTACCCTTTCCTTCAGACAGTGACACTATCTGTCTTTCAAAGAGTTGACTGGAACAAACTCAATCAGTGCTTCTACTCAAAAAATATTCAGAAACAGAAGAGATCCATAGGAAATTGTCTCCCAACCAAACACTGCTTATCACCTCCATTTTATCATCTATCGTGCAACAATGAAGGCCTGAATATTGAAAAGAAGTGAAATTTTCATGTGTATGTATTTGCTTTTGCCTCTTCCACCTGTGAAGTTTCAAGATACAGTAAACCTCCTCTTCTCAATACTCTGCAAAAAAGGTTATGAACTTAGGCCCTAAATTCTCAGTGTTCTCACTCAATTTCAAAAACTATGTTGAAATTTCCAGAACTTCTTTTAAGATTGTGTATTCCAATTGGCTGTTTCCAATGGTTAACAAATAAATAAAGCCTTCTTTGTTGGTTCATCTTATTTTTTTTACTGATTTTATTAAAGAAAAGGAAGTAATTCTATTTTTTATTCTACTATTTTTAATTGAAGTTATGACACACCTTGTAATCTTTTAATAGCATATTAATAACAGAGTTTCTTTATTATTGACACCACACTTTCCTCAGGTACCAAAGTGTCAAAACTGTTGGTTGTCAACCTAAAAAAACAATTCTACCTTTGTCTGTAAAGAAACAGTTGTAGAGGTGCATATGGTTATGTGAGTAGAAGCTTCATGTGCATAACACTGGTCATCCCCAATTTAAATTTGAAATATTCCTTTACCTAAACCTCTCTTTCCTCCTGCTGGGAGATGAAATTAAATGGCTCCATTCCACACATCAAGATCAGCAAAATGTTCCAGGAGATGATGCAAGAACCTAGGTCTTTGGATTAAAGATGGTGGCATGAGAATTGAGACAGACGCCTCCTCCTAAAACCACATATAATACAAAAATATAGTAAATAAAACTAATCCTGAAAGAGCAACAGGAAAGAAGGCTGCACCAGACTGCATACATGTGGAGAAGAGAACAGACCTCACAACAATGTAATGTACCAAAGCCTTGATCCGGTGGGCCCCAAGCCCTTCCTGCACCCCAGCTCACAGGTGGGAGGAAGAGAAACAGAGTGTGGAGGGGGTGGAAGCCTAGGACTGCTGAACAACCAGCCCTGGAGACCTGCTTTGGGAGCATGAACCTACATTGCATGGTGCTCTGGAGATTAGTGGGTTTGGAAAGCTAAGACAGTCAGAATATTTGGAGAGACTGACATTCCAGCCACTTGTGGAAAACAACAATCAACAACCAGTGGCTCTGGGATAAAAGAAAGGCAGGCAGTCTGAGAGACTTCCTAACAGCGAGAGAGCTGCTAAAGGGGCAAGGATTACACAGAGCTAGCTGATCAGGAGAAAGGACAGGTGACCAAAATTGTCCACGTGCAGTTGGCTCAGCAGTTTGGGAACTTTCAGGAACTTCCTCTTGGCTGGCTATGCAGCTCCAAGGCCCCCCACTGTGATATGCAGCATGCTGTGACTTCTTCCCAGCTGGCCAGTGCAGGATCACAAATTGGCAGCCCCTGCCCTGGCATAAGGACAGCTAGAGGGAGGTCCCACCTATGGCCCCATACAAATGCAAAGCATGGAGGCTAACACCCGTGCACTTGGCATACTGGTTCTGACAGTGGAGATAGGCACAGCAGCCGGGAAGCAGGAAACAGCTCTTTCCTCCCCCTAGGCACCAGTGTCGCTCCCCTGTGATCCCCAACGTCACTCCAAGGGCTGAGCAGCTCCAGAGACTACAGATTCTGGGCACTAGAGGGCACCACATACAAATACGAAACATCAAAGGAACCTGGTTCAAAAAAAATCCCATAGAAAACAGAAAAATGGCCAAGTGAAACTGAACTCATCAATCTCCCTTAAAAATATTTCAAAATACAAATCATACACATGCTCCTGAAGATACAGAAAAATATTCAAGAACTCAGGGTAGAATTCAGGATGGAGATTTAATCCTAAAGGAAAAAAATATTTGAAATGAAACATGCAATGGAGAAATTGAAAAAGAGATTAGAAATAGTGGAGAAGATGGAAAATGGAATAGAAATTAGAAAAGAAGAATACAAAGAGGCTGAGGCACAGAGAGAAAAAAGGGTCTCTGGGAATGTAAAAATATTGAGAGAACTGTGTGACCAATCCAAATGGAACAATATTCACACTATAGGGGTACCAGAAGAAAAAGAGAGAAAAAAAGGGATAGAAAGTGTCTTTGAGGAGTTAATTGCTGAACACTTCCCCAATGTGAGTAAGGAGATAGTCTCTCAGGCCATGCCGGTACACAGATCTCCCAAAATAAGGGACACAAGGAAGACACACCAAGACATATGATAATTAAAATGGCAAAGATGCAGAATAAGGACAGACTATTAAATATAGCCAGAGAGAGAAAAAACATTACCTACAAAGGAAAACCTATCAGCCTATCATCAGACTTCTTGATAGAAACCTTACAGGACACAAGGGAGTGGCACGATATATTCAACACAAGGGCCTCATACCAAGAATTCTCTACCTGGCAAGATTATCATTTAAACTCAAAACAGGGATTAAACAATTTTCAAATAAGCAAAAGCTGAGAGAATTTATGTCCCACAAAACCATTTCAACAGTGTATGTTGGAAGGACTGCTATAGATGGAAGTATTCCTATGGGAAATAGCTGTCACTAGAGGAAATAAAACCACAGTAAAGAAAGTAGAACAACAAATTACTAAACAGATGCAAAATCAAATCAACTAGCCCAAAACTCAGTCAAAGGACAGACAAAGAGTACAGAATATGATACATAATATATAAAGAATGGAGGAGGAAGAAAATGAGGGGAAAAAAGAAGCTTTAGGTTATGTTTGTAATAGCATACTAAGTGAGTTAAGTTAGACTTTTAGATAGTAAGGAACTGACCCTTGAAACTTTGGTAACCATGAATCTAAAGCCTGCAATGGCAATAAGTACATACCTATTAATAATCACCCTAAATGTAAATGGACTGAATTCATCAGTCAAAAGACATAGAGTCACTAAATAGATAAAAAAATCAAGACCCATCTATATGCTGCCTACAAGAGACTCACTTTAAAACCATAGACATACACAGACTAAAAGTGAAGGGATGGAAAAAGACATTTCATGCAACTCACAGGGAGAAAAAAGCAGGAGTTGCAGTACTTGTATCAGACAAAATAGACTTCAAAACAAAGAAAGTCACAAGAGACAATGAAGGAAATTACATAATGATAAAAGGGTCAATCTAACAAGAAGATATAACCATTATAAATATCTATGCACTCAACACAGGAGCACCTACATATGTGAAACAAATACTAACAGAATTAAAAGGAGAAATAGAATGCAATGCATTCATTCTAGAAGACTTCAACACTCCACTCACTCTGAAGGACAGATCAAGCAGACAGAAAATAAAGAGACAGAAACACTGAGCAACACATTAGAACAGATGGACCTAAAGGACATCTACACAACACTCCACCCAAAATGAGCAGGATACACATTCTTCTCAAGTGCACATGAAACACTTCCAAAAATAGATCATATCATAGGCCACTAAAAGTGCCTCAACAAATTCAAAAAGACTGAAATTGTACCAATCTGCTTCTTAGACCACAAAGATATGAAACTACAATAACCTGTATAAAGAAAATGAAAAATCCCACAAAAACTTGGAAGCTTAACAACATGCTCCTAAATAATCAATGAATCAACCACCAGATTAACACAGAGATCAAGCAATATACGGAGACAAATGACAACAATAATTCAACACTGCAAAATCTGTAGGATGCAGCAAAGGCTGTGTTAAGAGGGAAGTATATTGCAATACAGGCTTACCTCTGGAAAAAAAAACAATCCCAAATGAACAGTCTAAACTCAGAATTAATGAAAGTAGAAAAAAAAGAACAAATGAGGTCCAAAGTCAATAGAAGGAGGGACATAATAAATATTATAGCATAAATAAATAAAATTGGGAAGAATAAAACAATAGAAAGAATTTAATCAGGCACTTCTATAAGAAAATAACAAAATAGATAAAACCCCTAGCCAGACTTATCAAGAAAAAGAGAAAGTCAACAAACATAAACAGAATCAGAAATGAGAAAGGAAAAATCACTATGGGCACCACAGAAATACAAAGAATTATTAGAGAATACTATGAAAAATTATATGCTAACAAATTGATAACCTAGAAGACACGGACAAGTTTCTAGAAAAATACAACCTTCAAGGTTAACCCAGGAAGAAACAGAAAATGTCAACAGATCAATTACCAGAAACAAAATTGAATGGGTAATCAAAATCTACCTGAGAACAAAACCCCCGGACCAGATGGCTTCACCACTGAATTTTATCAAACATTTAGTGAAGACCTAATACCCATCCTCCTTAATGTTTCCCAAAAAGTAAAAGAGGAGGGAATACTTCCAAACTCACTCTATGAGGCAAGCATCACTCTAATATCAAAACCAGGTAAAGACACCACAAAAAATGAAAACTACAGACCAATATCCATGATGAACATAGATGCAAAAACACTCAACAAAATATTAGCAAGCTAAATAAAAAAATACATCAAAAAGATCTACAACTGGGTCAAGGGGGATTTATTCCAGGGAGGCAAGGATAGTAAAATAAATCGAAAATCCATCAGCATCATCCACCACATAAAAAAAAAAGGACAGAAACCACATGAGCATATCTATAGATGCTGAAAAGGCATTCTACAAAATTCAACAGAAAAACGGACAAAAATCAGATGGTCATCTCCATAGATGCTGAAAATTCATATGACAAAATTCAACATCCATTCATGATAAAATGCTCAACACAGTAAGTATAGAGGGCAAGGACCACAGCATTATAAAGGCCATATAAGCAAACTGAATTCAAAAATAAATCAAAAAGATCACCAATTATCATCAAGTAGGATTTATTCCTGGGATGCAAGGATGCTACTATATTCGAAAATCCATCAACATCATCCACCACATCAATAAAAAGAAGGACAAAAACATATGATCATCTTCATAGATGCTGAAAAAGCATTTGACAAAATTCAACATCCATTCATGATAAAAACTCTCAACAAAATGGGTATAGAGGAAAAGTACCTCAACATAATAAAGGCCATACATAACAAACACACAGGCAACATCATACTTAACAGCAAAAAGCTGAAAGCGTTTCCTTTAAGCTCGGGAACAGACAAGGATGCCCAATCTCTTTTATTCAACATAGATGGGATGTCCTAGCCATGGAAATCAGACAGCATAAACAAATAAAAGGCATCCAGATCAGCAAGGAACAAGTTAAACTGTCACTGTTAGCAGATGACATGATATTGTACCTAAAAAACCCTAAAGAATCCACCCCAAAACTACTAGAACTAATATCTGAATTCAGCAAAGTTGTGGGATACAAAATTAATACACAGAAATATGTTGCATTTCTATACACTAATGATGAAGCAGAAAGAGAAATCAGGACAACAATTCCATTCACAATTGCACCAAAAAGAATAAAATAGCTAGGAATAAACTTAACCAAGAAAGTGAAAGACCTATACCCTGAAAACTACAAGATACTCTTGAGGGAAATTAAAGAAGACACTAATAAATGGAAATACATCCCATGTTCATGGGTAGAAAGAATTAATATTGTCAAAATGGCCAACCTGCCTAAAGCAATCTATAGATTCACTGCAATCCCTATCAAAATACTGACAGCGTTCTTCAAAAAACTGGAACAAATAGTTCTAAAATTCATATGGAACCACAAAAGACCCCAAATATCCAAAGTAATCCTGAGAAGGAAGAATAAAGCTGGGAGGATGTTGGTTACCGACTTCAGGTTCTACTAAAAAGCCACAATAATCAAGACAACTTGGTACTGGCACAAGAACAGACCCGAAGACCAGTGGAACAGACTAGAGAACCTAGATATAAACCCAAGCATATATGGTCAATTAATATATGATAAAGGAGCCATGGAAATACAATGAGGAAATGACAGCCTCTTCAAATGCTGGTGTTGGCAAAACTGAACAGCTACATGGAAGAGAATGAAACTGGATTATTGTTTAACCCCATACACAAAAGTAAACTCGAAATAAGCAAAGACCTGAATGTAAGTCATGAAACCATAAAACTCTTAGAAGAAAACATAAGCAAAAATCTCTTGAACATAAATGTAAGCAACTTTTTCCTGAACACATCACCTCAGGCAAGGGAAATAAAAGCAAAAATGAACAAATGGGACTACATCAAGCTAAAAATCTTCTGTACAGCACAGGACATCATAAGCAGAACCAAAAGTCATCCTACAATATGGGAGAATATATTTGTAAAAGACATATCTGACATGGGGTTAACATGCAAGATATATAAAGAACACACATGCCTTAACACACAAAAAGCAAATAACCCGGTTAAAAAATGGGCATAGGATATGAACAGAAAATTCTCCAAGGAAGAAATTCCGATGGTCAACGGGCACATGAAAAGATGCTCTATATCACTAATTATGAGAGAAATGCAAATTAAAACCACAATGAGATATCACCTCACACGAGTTAGGATGGCCAACATCAAAAAGACTATGAATAGCAAATGCTGGCAAGGACATGGAGAAAGGGGAAGCCTCCTGCACTGCTGCTGGGAAGGTAAACTAGTTCAACCATTGTGGAAAGCAGTATGGAGGTTCCTCAAAACAATAAAAATAGAAATACCATTTGACCCATAAATTCCACTCCTAGGCATTTACCCAAAGAAAACAACATCTCAGATTCAAAAAGGCATATGCACCCCTATGTTTATGGTAGCACTATTTACAATAGCCAAGATGTGGAAGCAACCTAAGTGTCCATTGGTAGATGAATGGATAAAGAAGAGGTGGTACATATACACAGTAGAATACTATTCAGTCATAAAAAAGAAACAAATTCTACCCTTTGCAACAACATGGATGGAACTAGAAGCTATTATGGTCAGTGAAATAAGTCAGGCAGAGAAAGACAAATGCCAAATGATTTCCCTCATTTGTGGAGTATAACAATGAAGCAAAACTGAAGGAATAAAACAGCAGCAGACTCACAAACTCCAATAAGGGACTAGTGGTTACCTAAGGAGAGGGGAGCAGGAGGGCGTTTGGGGAGGAAGAGAGAAGGGGATTGAGGGGTATTATGATTAGTACACATGGTGTGGTGGGATCATGGGGAAGACAGTGTAGCATAGAGAAGACAAGGAGTGACTCTGTGGCTTCTTATTACACTGATGGACAGTGACTGCCATGGGGTACGGGGGGAACTAGATAATATGGATCAATGTAGTAACCGCATGATTTTTCATGTGAAACCATCATAAGAGTCTTTATCAATGATACCTTAATAAAAAATAAAAGAACCTATGTCTATGAATTTATAAAGAGGAACTATTAAGATATAAACATACATATGTCCTATGAAACAATTATTTCTTGAAATTTCATGTTTCATCAGCTTAGCCCTCACTTTAATTACAACCCTAATACTACAAGGGACCACTTTTGTGCATTCAGTTACATGGACCATCAGAGCAAACTGAGATTATGGTGAAAACTGAGAAGGCAGACATAACCATTTGGACTGATTTTTTTAAAGTACCATTTCTTTGCTTAGTCATTTGAGTGTTTACTTTTCTATGTATGAGCATTCTATTCAATCCCACATAAGGAAAATGAGTTGAAAATTTTATGAATACTTTCTGAAACTGCAGATGTATTTACTCCAAGGGTTGTATTTTAAAATTTATTATATCACTTTACCAGTGTTAGTCATTTAACTAAACAACAACAGCAACAAAAAAACTTGAATCTATGTGCTATTTATAAGGCAAATAGAGGAGTCAATTGTGTTGAATGTCATATAAACCAACCTCTTAAGTAGTCCTGGTCTGCTTGTTTCATTCGTCTATTTTGGGATGAATAAATGTATACTTAGGTGCAGAAAGGACACTGTAAATTGTATGCTTAGACCATGACAAAAGGAAAAGAAAAACAAAGGCCTCTGTGTTAATCTTATTTCATAAAACTGAATTTTATAAAAAAGATATGCCAAAGATCTGCTGAAATGAAAAAAAACATCAGTTTTTATTTTATGATTATATCCTTATGCCATATCCAAAAAAATCTTTAAATGATACCATCTTTAAAAATCCAATAAATTTTAAAATTTCTCATATTTTAATCTCTATATGTAGAAACTAATAGATGTAGTTATCAGCTTAATTGTAAAAATTAAGTATACAAGAAAAATGATATCAAGAAAAGAAAGGAAAAAGAAAGCCAATGAATACCCCCCAACAATACATTTTTGCAGTCTTTATCTGATATACTATTTGGCAAAGCATAATATTCAACTCCTATTATTCTGATTCAAGTAATAAGAATACTTACAATAAACTTCTGAGGGTTTTTAAGGAATTAGAAAATGTCAGAAGATTTGCAAAATAGAAAAAATTGTGGCAACAAAAGCACATTATACAACACACATTGTACTTACTATGTTTCCTACAAATTTTCCTGAAAGAAATACTTGTTAAATGTCAAATAGGAATTATTAAACAAATGATTACAAAATGTGTTGTTTCTGACAAAAGTTTAAAACATCTCAACATCAGGGAATCATTTAGCCAGCAACTCTAAAAAAAAAAATCCTGGCTTCATGTAATGATCAGTATCATGATCCCAAGTGGCTAAGATTTTCCCTCTTCAAATCAATAAAAATCTTGAGAAGAAAGGAAAGATCAAGTGTTACAATAAATCACATTCTTTCAGGAGTATGTAAAGTTTCAACCTTGACCTATGCTACATCAAGTGTCAACCAGCTTAAAGTATGATCAGAAAGTGCAATCAATTTACTGAAAATATTTGAAGAGTTAATGTTTATTGTTGCTGATTCCTACTCATTTTTACTCAATTTATCATTTATTTACATATATATTTTTATGTATCATTTATTTAATTTACTCAATTTATTTTTATCGTTCCTTTCAGTAGAGAAACTTAACATGAAATACTCAGAAGAACTGATATATGAAACGTTCTTAAATATGTTATTTCACACTCACTTTTATTTTCTTAGAGTTTCTTAAAGACATAAAATGAATGTCAGAAAGGCAACATTATTAGATCAAAGAAAAGCAAAACAATAGAGTCCTTTTCATCTCTACAAGTAAGACAGTGGCTACCTTGAAATAGACCCAACTCATGATATCCTGGAATTAACAATATATTGATATCTTATGAACTGTTTCCATATAACTGAAAACACATGCAATCTAATTTTTATCTCTAAGGCATTATGTCATACATAGTACCCAGTATATAAGATACATAATATAACCACAATTTGCCACATTGTAAAAACTAAGATTAAGTACTTAAAATATCTAATATTTTGGTTAGTAATGTTAATAAAATAATAACTTATAATTGTGTTTATAGTATTATATATATTATATATATTATATATGATTATAATATGTATGTAGTGCTTACCATGTGCTAGGCACCATCAAAGATAAAGACACACTCATTTAATCCACCCAGCAAAACTATATATACAAAAGCATCATTATCATTACTCTAAGTGAAGTACTTGAGAGTCATAGCGTTAAGTAACTTGTCCAAAATTACACATCACCTAGATATGCAAAAGTAGAGCTGGGGTTCAGCTATTTAATGAAATTCCAAGCAGATGAAATAGTCACTAATACAGAAATCACTGCAATCACTCGTGTGTGTGTGTGTGTGTGTGTGTGTGTGTGTGTGTGTGTGTGTGTGTGTGCAGGTGGGGAAAAGGATTTAATTCCCACTTACATGCAAACTTCTAAGAAATATACAAGCAGTCACATGCTAATATAACTCAGTAACAGTAAAATATAGTATTTACCTTAATCTATTTGTACTGGATTCTTTACAATCAAGAATAAATGCCTAAGTACGTAGAATTCAGCATTTCATGAAGTTATTTTCCCTTCCATTTTGCTCACAAGAGTAGGATAAGCATTCTCATACATCAACTTCCTATTTATATAGTTTGATCTTTATAACTGTATCAGATTTTATTAGTAGGAATCATTTGAAATTTAACTTACTTTAAAAACGCTCCTTCTTGAAATGGCTATAGATTGTTTTCCAAGGTTCTTAAGGATCACTAGACTGTATACATGTGTGTATATAATTTTATTGAGTCTGGAAATATAAAAATGTAAATATGTAGGTTTCAAGGTTTAACTCACACATCAAATAAAGTAACTGAAAAAATAATTAGGTTATCTTAAAATAAATTGTAACTAGGGATTTTTTATTTTCTTTCAATTTTTACACAAGTAGTTCAACAGCTAAGTTTTTCCTAATAACTATAATAACTGGTTCAAAGTGTTGTTCCAGATAATCTTTCATTAACCCATTATGTATTAAATTTCTGTTGCTTCTTTTTTTAATCTTTATTTATTAAGGTATTATTGATATACACTCTTATGAAGGTTTCACATGAAAAAAACAATGTGGTTACTACATCCATCCATACCTCAGTGCAGTCACTGTCTATCAGTGTAGTAAGAAAGACAAACTATTTGCCTTCTCTGTGCTACACTGTTTTCCCCTTTATCCACCACACCATGTATACTAAACATAATAACTCTCATTGCCCTTCTCCCACCCTCCCCACCCGCCCTCCCACACCCCTCCCCTTTGGTAACCAGTAGTTCCTTGGTGGAGTCTCTGAGTCTGCTACTATTTTGTTCCATCAGTTATGCTTCATCGTTATACTTCACAAATGAGGGAACTCATGTGGCACTTGTCTTTCTCTGCTGACTTATTTCACTGACCATAATAGCCTCCAGCTCCACCCATGTTGTTGCAAATGGTAGGATTTGTTACTTTCTTCTGGCTGAATAGTATTCCATTTTGTATATGTACCACCTTTTCTTCATCTATTCATCTACTGATGGACACTTAGTTGCTTCCATATCTTGGCTATTGGAAATAGTGCTGCAATAAACATAGCGGTGCATCTATCTTTTTTCAAACTGGGCTGCTGTATTCTTAGGGTAAATTTCAGAGTGGAATTCCTGGGTCAAATGGTATTTCTATTTTGAGTTTTTTGAGGAATCTCATACTACTTTCCACAATGGTTGTCCAATTTTACATTTCCACCAGCAGTGTGGGAGGGTTCCTTTTTTTCCACATCCTCGCCAACATTCGTTGTTGTTTGTGTTTTGGATGTTGGCCATCCTCACTGGTGTGAGATGATATTTCGTTGTGGTTTTAATCTGCATTTCTCTGATGATTAGCGATGTGGAGCATCTTTTCATGTGCCTGTTGGCCATCTGAATTTCTTCTTTAGAGAAGTGTCTATTCATGTCCTCTGCCCATTTCTTAATTGGATTATTTGCTTTTTGTTTGTTAAGGTGCATGAGTT